>VDFB02323068.1:63421-159129 GCA_007258455.2 Sequoia sempervirens | reverse complement strand
ATATTAGTAATATATATATACATTAATTAAAATATAGAAATAATATTTAAATATTATACGTAATAATATAATATATTATATATTAAATTATAAACTATATTGTATATTCTAAACTAGATATATTAAAATAAACTATAAAATATTTATTGCATTTTCTAAATCATATATTATAAAGTGTAAAACATTTTTTAAAATCATATATAAACCAAATCGTATATCTGATTCAAAATGAATATCTGATTCAAAACGGATATCCGATTCAAAATGGATATCAGATTTGAAACGAATATCCGATATTTCTAACAAAGAATTTATTGCATTGGGATTAGCCTTGGGCTTGCTTTGGTATTTGGCTTGGACATGCCAATCCTAAGAAGTCAATGCAAAAAACATGTTTGACAACTCACCTTGTTTTTCTAGACTTCGTCCATGTGGCTAACGACTTTATTTTAGCCAAAATTGATGAAACGAAAAGGGTTTGTAGAGGAGACTATCAAATTTCCACCAATATAAATTATTCTTTACTTTGAATTTAATAAATAATTATTATTCATTTTCTATTAGAATTACAACTAAAGTCCTGATTTATAGGCTGATTGGAAAACACCTATAACTTTCAAAGGGTATCATATTTTTTGAATCCAAAATATGCGTCACATTCTATGTTTCGCATACTATAGGATTAAAAAAAAAAAAAAAATATGAAGTTTTGACCAAGTTAAGGTGGTCAGACATACGAGTTTTTATATTTTTTAAAAGTTGTAGTAAAAAATTCATAATTAATTATTTACTTGGAAAAAAATTACAAAAAATATGCATCACATCCAGACATGAGTCCTCTACTTATATCTAAAATATTATAAAAAAATATTATCATTTTATTGTGGTTAGGGTGGTCAGACAGACACTACTTCTTATTTTTCCCCTGAAATTTAAGTACTACTGCATTGAAATTTCAATTTTTCACCAAATAGACTTAAAAAAAAATAAAATAAACTTAGTAGTTTAGAAACTACATTCATTTTGCCACAGATTCTATTCTTACATATTTTTGAAATAATATAGATAACTTATTCAAATTTTTATGTCAAGTTGCCTAACTCTGATTTTTCTGAATTTTCATTGCCACTTAAGGGCCTGATTTTTCCATGATAATCCTGCACATACATGTTTTTCCCTTAGCTGTATTTTATTGCAAAATTTTTGGGCATTATAGAGCCAACTAAATTCTAGTGACTAACCTTTATCCTTCTACAAAATTGTTTAATTTTTTTTTAAAGAGATTCAAAAGAAATCATTGTCCTTATTACATCATAAAGGATGCAATTTGACACTTGATAATCTTGGGTTTCCTTTCAAGGTCCCATTAGTTAAGTTTTGGCATAATCATCTTCACCAAGCATCCAATTAACTCATACTTACCACCACTTGTACCTTGTAGTGAGCACACATAGGCATAATTTGGTCTTTGATTAGAATTGTTATATATAATGATACCTATGACTAAATCCTTGATCTTTCTATGGTGTATGATTTCTCTAACTTATTAATAATTTTTTCCCTAAATCTAGAAACTATATTATTTGGTCAAATACAACATGATATTTGTTGGGCTTCTCGAGCCATTCAAGCCCTCATACTTGGATCTTATCTCTATATAAGTTTCAATGTATAGTATTATCCAAAATAAAAACCTCAACTTACATGTTGTGGGTAAAACTTTAAAACTATGTCCCACTTTAATAAAGGAAACGACCAACACAAATATAGTTTTTCAACTTGGAGTTCTTGAAAGTGATATACATGCATATGTTTAAAATTTTAATATGATATAAACTAATGAAATGTGAAAATTTTAGTGTAGTTTATGTTTCTAATTTTTTAATTTTTAAAAAATTAGTTGAAAATATTTTTTATAAATTGAAGAGAATATTTAAATTCTAAAAAAAATCAAAAAACAAGGTCAATGGGATTCCACTTTTAATATAGTAAATATATTTATTTTCTTCACTTTCTCCCCTCTACCCCACCCACTTAGATAACTTTAATATCTAGTGCATGCAAATATATATATATATATATATATTCTATGGATATTTTTTTTTTTTTTAAATTAAGTTAAATTTACTAAAAAATAATAGTTTCTATGGAACTCCACTTCAGGTAGATAAACTATTCATCATAAACAAAATAATTTATACCATTTTGGAGAGGATTGTCTCCTCTAGTGCACTATATTTTTTAATTTAAGAAAAAAAAATAGGATACTTTTCTTAATTCCTAGGTAGCCTTATGCCTAATTATAATGACCTACTTAAAATAAATTAATAATAATAATAAACTATTAAAATGTTAAAAATATAAATCTTGGGTTCTAGGATCGAAGCCCTACCATAGATTAATTTTAGATTTTTATGAACATAGGCCTAGTTGGAGAAATGAGGAGTTAAAATCCACTTATTGAATTTTCCCCAAAAGAGAGGCAAAGGTGTCACATGGGATTCCACCTTGGCTATTTCAAGAGAAATATTTTCTGCCAAAACCTTGTTTATAAATTGATATGAGAATTTATAAAGTGTTTGGGTGAGATAGTTTTGTTCGAAACCCTTTGTGTCATGTAGGTGCCACATGGTTTAGGGGTTCAAGTCGTTTCACCTAAGAGACCTTCCAAATGAAACTATTTCTCACAAAACTATTATGTTGGCCCAAAATAGGATACAACTTTGTATTATCACCTTGTCAACTTATTCCCAAAGTCTAGTGAAGTATATGGGTCTACCATACAAACTATGCTCTAATACCAATTCAACAACCACTATTGGTTACTACTATTTTTTCATCATAATGATTATAATTTCATTACAAAGTGTGAATTGCGTCACATATTTTGGCACTATGTCTTCTTCGTGGGACCTACATAAAATGTCCAACCACTCAATCTATTATACTTATTGACCTTTCTATTGATGATGATCTTTATATTATGGAACCAATGATTCATATACTTAATAGTTTATTTTAATTTAGATATGTTATCCGCAAACCTTACTAAATCTAGAAATGACAACAAATCTCTATTATTACTTCCAATAATGCACTATATTGGACAAGATCCCTATATCATGACATATCCCTAGCACTAGATCTACTCTTTTGGGGCTTGATTTAAAATAACCCTACCTATGTATCACTTTTAGGTAACTAGAGGCTCGATAGTTTGTGACATAAACTTTCACATATTTCATTTAGAAGGGATTCAAAGAAAAAATCTCCATCAAGTAAGGTTAACAAGTCAAGTTAACAAATAATTGTTGGTTACATCTTAAGGATTTAGTTTAAAAGAGATTGTGCAAACCATGCCCAAAAGACAACTTTCCAATAATAGGAAACAATTCTAATTTCTTGGAAGGAATCCAAATGCCTATAAAAATATACCAACTTAATTAACTATTCAATAAAGAATGACCAATCTAAATCATGAAATGACTTAAGCATTAAAGATTAAGGTATGACGACAATAAAATTGTATCATTGAATATACATGGGGTAAATGCAATGGAATACTTATTAACCCAATACACCAATAAAAGTACCTACCATTTACTATCTTTTATTCAATATGTGTAAGCTTAACGGTTTAGTCTTACCACAGTTGTAATTATAATATTTTAATATCTTAGACACTCAGAACTATAACTACTATTTTACCTACTCATTCCTCATTGGTATAATATATGCCATGTAATTTTTATTCAATTTTCATGGCATAATTTCTCATGGTAACTTGCAACAACCAATAATTGACTACTAATATCAACCTCAAATATTTTCTAACCATATTCAACAACTCACCAAAATAAAAGTCTAATGTACTATCAAGTATGTAATTAATGGGAATACCTATGTTGGGTAAATGTAGAAATAGAAATGGACATCATTGTAACATAAACTAACAAGCTAATCATATTTTTAAGACTACAAGGACAATGATCTAAAATCACTTCACTCCATTAGCCATCATAATAATATGTGAACTAAATACAAAGAACCCAAGTTGCCCAAAATGAGGGTTAAGGGTTACGTAGTACATAAAGTTTCGTAAAAAAATATTAGCACCTTGCAATAGTTGTATGCAAGGTAATTTGGCAAACACATTCCTACCATGATCTTGAGTATTGAAAACCCTCGAGCTAATATTTTAAGGTTCCCAAATCTATATCAATCTATTAGTTGATACAAATAGAACTCATATACATTGAATACTTAGTTCAATGGCCACATAATAACTCCTTACCATAGATATGAATTCAACGTCTCCTAAAATTTCTCTTTTACGAGTGTGATATTAAACTCAATAGGAAGGAAGGATCTAACCATTTACCATGTTATTTCCATTGTTAACTTTTCAACCAAATCTCCCCCCAACTTAGAATATGTTTTCTTAAGGTATTTTTTGTAATCTTTAATATTGTGAAATCTATAATGTACATGTTATAATGTGTGGTGATAACACAAATTGTTATCATGTGTGAACTGTATAACATTATATTCAATATTGAGCTTAATAACTTGCAAGCAATCCTTGCTAACAACTTTTTAATGTAATTTATTAGGACTAAGACAGCTAGATTAAATGATTAAAAGTTCAACCATCATTTTAAATTCCAATCAAGAAAGAAATATAAAGGTAGGTGATGATGCATTTAGACTTGAGATCAACTTTTTCTGGGTAAAACTGAAAATTTTGAAAATAAAAACTGTAACGATTTTTTTGAAAATAAAACATTAACGGTAAGTTTGAAAATAAAACATTAACGGTAAGTTTGCATTCAAGACTAGCGTAGACTGTCGTATTCTCTTTGCTGCGATTCTTGAGATGGAGAATTTTGCAAGGTTTGTGGGAAATTCTTCTCCTGACGACCTTGCAGCATTGGTTTCATCCAGCGCTTTGTTGTGCAACGCCTCAAATTGTGTATTCAAGCTCTTGATGGCAGTGTTCTCCAGAGCGCAACGCTTGCAGTTGCAATTGAAACCCCAGGCCTCACACATGACTTCTCGCTGTGGAAGGAGGAGCAGGGCATCGAAGTAAGAAATGGTGATTTCTTCTCCCTTCTCGATTGGCACGAGTGATTAATAAACGATGGCAGCAGCCACAGCCCGCTGAAATCGAAATCTCAACCTCCCCGCCCAAGGAGTTTCGGGAAACGATGTCTCGTATGCGGTGGACCTCAAGCGGCATTTCTGGTGTTTCTTGGCAGCGGCTGTTAGTATCAAACAAGTCCATGGCCGGCGTCGAAGAGCGGACCTGTTCAGAACCGTCATCCAGAGCATAAAGCCCAATCCCTGTGCTTCTCAAGTAAATGGTAGTGGTGCAATCTTTGAGGCAGAGTCCAAATTGAAATTAAACCATACGAGAATCCAGAGAATTCTTCTCAAAATCAGATTAATTCAAGGAGAAGTTCATTAGTGTGAGGACCATACACGTCAGAGGTGTCGAGGAATGTAATGCCTATGGAGACAGCATGGTGAATAAGGGAGATCATTTCATCTTCAGAAGGCAGACATGCCCATACAGCCCAATCCCCGTGCTGATACTTCAAATCCTGTACTGATACTGTCTCTTGCTGCTTTTTTCTGCCTTTGCTTTTTCTTTCCTCACTTCCCAATTTTTTGAGAGGCTATGTGTAGACATTTATAACATATTTAGTATTCAAATTTTGTGGGTAGAATGTTTTCTTTGACCATTCGATTTCAAAAGGTGTCTGCAATTGTTAAAACAGTTATGCATTGAAATTTCTCAAGCCAGTCATCGTGCATTTTTCCTTTCCTCTGTATTCTCAAGCCAGTCATTGTGCAATTTTTCTTTGGGTGCGTGGAAATTTGTTCAGATGATTAACCAGAGAATTTATGAGTCACTTACTTATTCACCAATTTTTTTCAGATGATTTCACATGCTTGGCCCATTTCATACAGAGGTTATGAATTAAAAGAGAACAGAACATAAATTTAGTGTGTTGGCGTCCGTATTCATTAGATTTTCTGTTAAATACATAGGCTAGATATGGGTATTCCAAGATTCCAATTGAAAAGATATGATATGGATAAAGAGTGAAAAATTAGAGTCATATCAAACAAACCCACCAACTGGGTTAAGCGCTCTTCAAAACCCAAAGCAGAGCATGGAGAGCGACCCATCCTAAACGACTTTCAGACCTGTTAAAATTCAAGCACATAGTTTAAGATTCAAAAAGCTTAACCACGCTGAAACAGTAATATGATTTTGCAGTCGGAGCTCTGCTTTTCTAACAATGGTAAAGCAGAGTTCTGTACTGTTAAAAATTAATAGCCGTCCTAAAATTACTACCAATTATGGGCTAAAACAGCTCTGTAAACAAGGATAAAGCTGTAACCCTAACGATTTTTCATTGATCTTGATTCAATTGTAGCAGAGACCAACAACTATCTACCTCTAATTTGTTAAGCACTCTTCATACGCCAACAAATATAAAGAATTCCTTCAACTCCAGCTGGGTTTTCTCCGCATTTCAAGAATGATTATTAGCCATTTTTGTAATGAAATTCTTTGTCTATTTTTTATTAGTTACTCTTGTGTGTAGTTTTCAAAGCATAAGCCATAAGAATGTGATTGATTTGTATTAAGTATCAGTCCATGTGGATTTCTTCTCTGTAGTTTAGATTTTGTTTGCAGCATGGATCAAGTGGGCTTTAATTTTGACATATTGAATTTTGTTTGCAGTATGAATTATTAACCAATCAGTTTTGAATAAATTTGCCAGATTTGTATTATGTAAGTATAATTTCACTAAGCACTAGTTGATGCTGCTTTGAACTTATAGGCCTGCAGAGGAAGGTAGGACAATGTCTGCAGAGTAGGGTAGGACAAGATTAATAGATATAGATAATTCTGCAAGTTCGGATGGGTTTTTCTCTTTCTTCTCTTTTCTTTCTTTCTTTTTTTTAACTGTTCTGAACTTTATTTGGAGTATGGATTACTAATCAATGATTCTTTGTTTTTCCTATTTTTTACAGATTTTAATATATGGATCTGCAGAAGAGCGTATGACAGAATTAACAGATAACCAAAAAAAAAATCTTCATGTTAGCCTCTACTTCCAGGTAGGGTTTCCTGTCCATTTTGAATTTTGTTTGCATTATTAAGTAATGAATTTTTCAGTTACCTGCTCTTTCATTGACAAATTTTAATTACATTTCTTGAACACTTTTTAGGTGCAACTTTGGATTTATGGCCTGTAAAAGAGGGCAGAGCATTTCCAATAATTGTAGATATCTTTTATATCAACCTCCAATTTCAGGTGGATATTTTTGTTTACTTTGAATTTTGTTTGCATCGTAGAAAGTTAACCAATGAGTTATTGGGTTGATCATTTGTGAATTAGAAGTTTTTAGTCTAAAAGCCTTAAGCACTCTTGGATGAAGGTTTGCACATATGGATCTGCAAGAGAGCTAAACAGGGCCAAGAAATCTAGAGAGTTCTTCATGATTTTTTCCAGCTCCAGGTGGGTTTTCTTGTTCATTTTGATTTACTCTTTTATAATATGGACATGCAATCAACATTTTGAAGTTATTCTACTTTTGAGTGTTTTTTCTATCCTTTCTTTTTAACATTCCTGTTCATTTTCTTTTTGAAGTTTCTTGTATATTTTAATCTAGTAGTGTGCCCCTTTTAATGTAACCTTGGGCTTGCATCTCACCTTGCCAATTGGATTGCATTTTGTTGGATTGTATATTTGTCCAAATTCAATATATTGTTATGTATGCAATATAGACAACTTAGTTTTAAATTACAAAGTAAATAATCTCAATAAAATGTGATGGCCTTTAGATAGATGTACTTCCCTTTTGGACCCAAGGAAGGAGAGCAAGCATCTATTGTTGAGGACCCAATATACATTGACACAAAATACTCTCTAACCAATTGCAGCTGAGGATCTGAGTTGCTGAATTATGAAAACTAACCCTCTAATATTCCTTCGTACCACCTTCTAGAGTTTGTACATGTGAAGGGTAAATATATAACTCTAATAACAAACCAAAAGGGCCAAGTGACCTTGTATAAATCAAAAGTTAGCTGAGCAGTTGCTCTCCACAGAATGAATTAAAAAATGCTTTGAAATATTTGAAACCTGTGATCCCAAAGTTGTCTATCAAGCTTGCATGAAGGTATATGGAGTGTCCTTTCACAAGGTTCATTTAAGAATCTATCTAGGTGTCCTTTCACAAGGTTCATTGAAGAATCTATAGATCAAGTGTACACTTTCCAGGTTCATTGAAGAATCTACATATCAAGTGTACACTTTCCTTGGAAATATCTTTCATGCTCTTCAACTTAGATAAACGATGTGTTTTGCACTCTCTTCGCGTACACAAATACATATTTAGAGATGAAATCAACCAATAAAAGTACACTGCAGAAGTCCAACTTGAATGCATCCAAATAAAAATATATCATTGTTCAACAATTCTCAAAAGACTCATATAATTTTTTGTTTTGAAACCTACTTTATCATTGACAATGATTTTCTTTCTACTCTTATAGCACATTCCTTGTACCATGTAATTTTATTGAAAACTTCTATTATGCTCTTCAAGCACACAAATATTCTTTCTAGATAGAATGCAACTTAGTGATGTCAAATTCATATTAAATGGAAAGGCAAAGACCATTTACATAAGTGGAAATTTTCATCTGTGTGTATTTGACATGTTTTGATGGTCAAATTATACCTTCAAACTCATCCTTGGCTTCCTAAAAAAAATCAATGTATAATCAACATGCAAAATTTACCCTTTAACTTTGAGTTTGTGTTCAAAGTTTTTATCTTTCTATCTCTCATCCTAACTTTTTCAAACTGCGCTTGATGCCACCTAATGGACATGTCCTTTTAGTTTGGTGCATGCCAAATTTTCTTTCTTAAGGTCATCTATTTGTTCATATATAAAATAATATTCTAATTTCAATCCCATCTATAAACTTAGGGATATCAATTTTTTAATTGTCTCTCAATTTAAAAACGTCTTTGATCATATTTCATCAAATTTTTTCTCCCCTCTACAACAATTCCTTTTTTGATGGTGTCTCTATAGCATCCAATTTAGCTTGCATGATTCCCAACAACTCACAATGTAAGGCCACCTTTTCTTCTTCTAATTAGTATCCCTATTTGAGTCTTATTTCACACTCCTCTTCAATACAGTCAAGCCTCATTTTTTCTTCTTCTCTTCTGGAGTTGTTATATAAACTCAACACACTTATAGTAGGATTAAACCTACTTCTACTTATCTACTAAATTCCACTTAACTTTAAATACAATTTTTGATATTCTTCATCGGTTTATTGAAAACCTATTACATTAGAACTACCTTGCCACAGATATTTCTTTTATCTCTACCCCCAGCTCTAACAACAAACACTCTACAATGAACTTTTTGGCCATTTCTTTGTAATTTGCACTCATGTTTCAACTTCACTCTAGCTATCCTAAAGATGAGATTTCAAAAGCTTGACTCTCCAACAACAAGTCCCAAAGCCATTACCTTTTATATGGACTCCATATTTATCTCTTATCACATCTAAAACACCATAAAAAATCCACCAACATCTTCTTCCTCTAAGTCAACTTCTCCCTTGAGAATGATTATAATCAACTAATCACACTTAGATATGAGAAGAGTTTGATTTTACTTCATATTTAGGTTTGACGACAATTTCCTATACCCTTACATCTTCTTGCTCTTACAATTTTCTCCTATTTAGAAACTTCCCTTTTGCCTTAAATATTATACCCCTATGTATCCTATTTAGTATGCAACTCCCCTATGCCAAATTCACCTTGAATGGAAAGGAAGAGACCATTTCCAAACTTCATCAATTTCTATGTGACATGTTCAATTAGAGAATTTAGGAGCATAATCTTTCATATCCTTTTAACTTTAAGTTTTCCTAAACACTTAAATCACCATATTCCAAGTCTTTATCTTTCCTCATTTAATATATTTCGAATTGTACTCCATTCCACAATATGGATTTTTGTCCTTCAAATTTTCCACATGCAAAATTTATAATATGGATTTATGTCTTCCTATATGCTTCAAACACATCCTCCATATTCACACAAATCTCAAGACAAGCCATAGCACTGAATATGCTTGATATTGCTTCCATCCAACTCTACTTGCTACCTACTTGACGAAGATGTTGATTTTGACACAGTCCATACATTTTTATCATCTTTGAAAGCGGTTTGTGTGTCTTTTCTTTTGTTTGTCTCACACTCCAGTATGACACCGATTCTCGACCCCAACTTGGCAAAATGTAAGACCAAGGTAAGGTGGGTTAGGCGTTGGGCTGGGTTGTAGGGATACTCTTGAGTCAACAAAAAAGAAGAAAGAGAAGTTCATACCTTTTTATCATCTTTGAAAGGGGTTTTGTGTGTCTCTCGCCCTAGCATGATACCCATTCTCAACCCCAACTTGGCAAAATGTAAGACCAAGGTAAGGCGAGTTAGGTGTTGGGCTGGGTCATAGGGATACAACAGAGTCAACAAAAAAAATGAAGGAAGAGAAGTCCATACCTTTTTATGAATATATTATAATATTTAAAAATGTCTTTGATCATATTTTCTCTATTTGTATACTCTTTCTTAGTAGTTCTCACTATAGGACTACTTAGTTGTCTTGAACTTCAATTTTTTTCACTACTCTACAACAATTCCTTTTTTGATGCTGTCTCTATAGCATCCAATTTAGCTTGCATGATTCCCAACATCTCTCCAAGATTAACAACTCACAATGTGAGGACACCTTTTCTTCTTCCAATTAGTATCCCTATTTGAGTCTTATTTTGCACTCCTCTTCAATACAATGAAGCCTCATTTTTTCTTCTTATCTTTTGGAGTTGTTATATAAAATCAACACACTTACAGAAGGATTAAACCCACTTCTACTTATCTACTAAATTCCACTTCACTTTAAATGCAATTTTTGTTATTCTTCATTGATTGTCTGAAAACCCATTACATTAGAATCACCTTGACAAACACATTTCTTTTATCTCTAGCCCTCCCCCCACCCCTCCGCTCTAACAATAAACACTCTAAAATGAACTTGACTTGTGAACATTTTGGCCATTTCTTTGTAATTTGCACTCATTTTTCAACTTACTCTCGCTATCCTAAAGACAAGATTTCAAAAGCTTGACTCTTTAACAACAAGTCACAAAGCCACTACCTTTTATATGGCCTCCATATTTATCTCTTATCACATCTAAAACACCATCAAAATTCTACCAACCTTTTCTTCCTATTAAGTCAACTTCTTGCTTGAGAATGATCATAATCAACTAATCACACTCAAATATGAGAAGACTTTGATTTTACTCCATATTTGAGTTTGACAACAATTTTCCTATACCCTTACATCTTGCTCTTGCAATTTGCTCTTACAATTTTCTCCTATTTAGAAACTTCCCTTTTTCCTTAAATGTTATACCCCTACATCCTATTTAGTATGCAACTCTAGAGACTATTTCCAAACTTCATCAATTTCTATGTGACATGTTCAATTATAGAATTTAGAAGCATAATCTTTCCTTTAACTTTAAGTTTCCCTAAACACTTAAATCACCATATTCCAAGTCTTTATCTTTCTTCATTTTAACAGTTTTGAATTATACTCCATTCCACAATATGGATTTATGTCCTTCCAATTTTCCACATGCAAAATTTACAATATGGATTCATGTCTTCCTATATGCTTCAAACGCACCCTCCATATTCACACAAATCTCAAGATGAGTGATAGCACTGAATATGCTTGATATTGCTTCCATCTAGTTTTGCTTGCTACCTGCTTGACGAAGATGTTGATTTTGACATAGTCCACTATTTCCTATTATTGAATGTTGTATTGTGCAACATTGTGTTTCTTTATTAGCTTCATCCATCTTACCCTTTATTTTTTCATATGGTTTTGTCTTCACCATCCAAAAAGTGTGTTGGTCACCCTTGCTGAAGACCCATGAGATCCAGTATCAATCTATATTCCTTCAAATTTGTCCTCTTCTAAAACAACCTTCTTATATTAAATACTCTTCTAAATGTAATTAGATATCAATCATCTTCTCATGATTCAAACTTCCAAAAAATGTAGGGATGCTAATCTATGATTGATGACCTAATTTTGGAAAGGATTTAATGATCTTTTCTTTAGGCCTATACTCTTGAAGTTCTATTCATTGGTTTGCATGCTTATCTTGAATATCAATTTCTTAACTCTCTTCTACAACAATTCTTCTTCTAATGTACAACTCTTTTATTGTCCCTATCTCACATTCCTCTTCAACTCAATTAAACACCCTACTATTGATAGGGTCAGCGCCTTTCTTGTCCTTTTCTCTCTAGCCTATTTGGCCTGGACTCATTGGAATGAATGGATAGAGTAGATAGTTTTATCTAGGTAAAGGACCCAATGAAAGGATGAATGAACCAGTCCCAGGAGAGCATGAAAGAGAAACCAAAAGTGGTATAGAGATACCATCATCAAAATCAAACTCACTAATTTTGCTTCTCTATTAATGTCAACTTAAATCTAACGTTATTGATTAATTCTCAAAAAACTTATTACATCAAATACTTTGGTAATATTACATTAACACACACTAGACTTCTAGATATATTACAATTAGAAAGCTTGTATGATTGTGAAGCCTATTCCTCTCTATAGCCCATGCACACTACTCTATGACATGGAGGTTTAAAATTTTAGATGGGCATTTGTGCTTCCTTGTCTTCAGCTTTGGTGTACACCCAAGGAGCTTTAGGTTGGCCTTCATCTTTTGTATCGTCTATGTTTAGCTTTGGCATATACATAGGAGATTGAGCCTATCTTTCATTTTTTACATCTATGTCCAGAGAGTGGTATTCCATGGATGCTAGCAGAGGATCCATCTTAGCATCTATGACATTCACATGTTCATGAAAAATTGATGATACTACTTTGTGCCTTCATTGGTCTGCATATAGTGCCAGTTTGAAATCCATTTCAAAAGCAAAGCACCAAAAATTTTATTTGTCAAAATTCTACAAACACTTAAGATAAAAAAACTTAAGGCTTTAGGAATATTCCCTGGGTTAATTAGATTAGAATAACTACATCAAATGTCCAACCTTGGCTCCTTTCCTTCCCTTTCTAAATTACCACCTAGTCTTTGATCCTTTCCTTTCCTTTCAGAATTACCATCTCCAAATTCCCATTTAGTTTTTGTTATCTTAATTATTTTGTTTGTTCATTTTAAGATTGGCAACAAAGCTCATCACATATGTGACTTTCTACACTTCTAAATTTGAGTTGTGTGTATTTTTTATGGTATCATGCCTCTTCGAAGGAGAGTTATTGTAATGAGTAGAGTGGAGATGTTTGAGCAACTATGAAATGAACACCCAAATGAGATAGTTTCTTTGGTAGTTATTATAAAAGAAAACTTGAAAATGATGAAGAATATAGTAGTGATGAATAAGCCATAATGGAATAATGAGGAAGGGAAGAAGAGAGACTTGTAGATGAAGTAGAAGAGGCTATCTCTATTCACATCTAGTTTACATTGCATCACTTTTCTTTTCATTTTCAGCATCCAAATTTAGAACTAATATCCTCATTGACACTCTTAAATATGACAGTGAATCAACCATTGGAAGGTATTACAATTTACTAATTAGAGAGACTCGCCATTAGAGAATTATGTAGAAAAAACCCGAGAATAGAAGTATGTCTACTAAACTAAATCAAAGTACTGGAATGCATTCCAAAATGTGGGTTGCATATTCCTTTGTTAAAAAGATCCACATGCAGTTAAAGTTGTAAGGGTTGGAGACTAGAATTTTTTATTCCTTTTATCCTTTTAGGATTAGACTATGTCCAACTTTAGTAGCATAGGTCATGGTGCAATAGTTTTTATCTTTTTAATAGAAAAATGTAAGCTATAAAAATTTAGGGATCTTACTTTTCAAAAGAGGTACCAATGGCATGTCTTAAAAATTCCATTAGCTATTTGGCAGTAAAAAAATTGATAAGAAAGTAGGGAAGAATTACTATTTTGGCCAAACCGGTTTGAAAATAGGCTATGTGTAATACCTTTGGTTAATAACCTCATTTACTTTTATTAGACATGGCCTATCTTATGAACCTTAGAGTATATTAATATAATTGAAAACAAACTTACAAAGAACATTATGACTCAACACCATAATATATTTTTGATTCCATAAGATAGTTGTGTAAGACCAAGCTTCAATATTTTTTCTTGGTTGTTCATGTCGCTACATGAAATTTGTAACATTTAAAGAATCATAGATCTTCAGTGTAAAATCAACTATGGGGGTTCAAGATAAGTAGGGAAAGTGATTCATAGAAACGTAGCATGAAAATGAACATTGTGATGGAATAGAGCTTGCATTTTCCTTTGAATCGAATGCAATCTCCTCACTCGAGTCTTCTGTTATTTTTAATTGTCCATTTTGAGTAGTGAAAGGCATTATAAAGCTATTTTCAGAGTTTCATATGCAATTTCATGTCTAAGTCTACATTTGTTTGGTACCAAAGTAAATTGTTCCTGTCCCAATGAGCCATTGTGATCCTCTATTTTTTCTCTCCATTTATTGTTGAGCCATCCATTTACTACTGTATCAATGTGAACGAAATGTGAGCAGTCGTGAGTATTGTGCATGTTCAATTGAGAAGAGTTTGCAGTGCAAGAAAATAATAGGGATGAGCATGAGGCAAAAGCTCTATATAAAGTTCAGTGAGATTTTTGTTGATAGTGGCATGTAATTTTTGGCACTAAATGCAACTTTTTGATGAAGAATATTAATATCCTGGACACCAACTTGACAAAGGTTTTAACGGTGAGAAGCAGTTTTTAATTAATGAAAACTAGTTGGAAGTTTGAGTTCTCTCTAGGCATAATTTTCCATTCCCAATATCTTTCCTTTTCAACTATACCATGTCGATGAGGTAGCAAAGTTGTAATAGACATAAATAATAAGTGAGATAATGGCTTTGAAAGGATATACTGGGAATTAGAGAGTTTTTTTTGTTGTAGCTTATTGGTATTAGTGTTTCCAAGTGTAGTTGTCTAAGTTGAAGATTGCTAAGAGTTAAAGTTATTTTGTGCAGGCATATGAAGCATTAACTTTTAGGTCTTCTCCCCACATTTGTGTTAATTTCTTTGAAGGGATGAATAATAGGAAAAGAATGTTGATACATGGTTAATAGATCATACATTTAGAATGGAAAAGGAGGAGATAATTGCAACCCTATATTAGGACTATAGACACGATTGTGGATCCAAATATGGAACTTTGTCATAATGTAAGAAAAAGGATAACCAAAGTCGAAGAAAAGATAAGACAATGGCAAAGGAAAAAGTTAACAAAAGACCAAAAAAAAGTTCCAAAAATTAGAGATTAAGTTGGAAGAGTTAAGGTTTTGTTGGAGGATTATGAGACATGCAATATTAAAACAACAAAGAAAAAAAAATCTCTACAACAAAGGAATTGAAGAGTTGTGAGAAGGTGGAAAGGAATGGTGAGGATAAATATTCCATTTGTGAGCAAGAGCTATTTTCAAAGAGGATGGCTATAGAGGCAAGGATTAGCCACTATTAGAATAGGGGGAAATTAAATCCATTGAGGATTTGGTAGAAATATTAGTGGGTAGAAGACCTTTAAATATGATTTTCCAAGAGTTTCAAAGAGAAGAGATAGATGAAAGGAATCAAGATGAAAAGATAGATGAATTGGATGGAGCTATTGAGTTGTGTTACCTCGAAGAAGGGGAAGGCACTAAAGATTATAGTGCAAAAAGAGAAGAATTGGAAAACTGTAGTGAAGAGGAATGTAGCCTATCACAAGAGAAAACCCAAGATGTTGTGGCAATGGAAACAATCCACATTAGAGAGGAAGTTACAACAAAGATATAAATCTTTAGGAGCCCTATATGTGATGAAGTCCTATTCATTTTAGAGAACACAACCAACCATAAGCAACTAGAAGAATGTAAGTGGCTAGAAGAATATGTAGAGAATCCCATGGTTAATGAAAAGAGAGAAGAAATGGATCATCTCTTCCTTGTAGAAGAAATGTGGATGATTTTGGAAGAGAGAAAAAACATGTTTGTTTAAGATATAAAGGAGGACAAATGTAAAAAATGAGTTGCCTCTTGAACATCACACTGAGCTAGGAAATGAAGGACACCTCACAAAATATGAAATGGAAAGCATGTCTAAATGACATTTAATGCAGAAGTGTAAGCACTTGTGATGAATTTTTATTCCCTTAACTTTCTTTCTATTTGTAATGATTTATGTACAAGCGCAACATGAAGTGTTATGAGTGAGACAAAGATCCATAATGGTTTTTAGTGGATAAGGACCTCTAAGATCACAAGGTTCTTGGAAAAGAGAAAGATAACCAATTGGAAAAGGAACAGGATCTCTATTCTACAAGGGTCTAGAAGTGAAAGAAGAAAAAATGTGATCATTTGCAAAGGTATCTAATTTAATGGAAGGGAATGTGATGGCTTGGTTCTTCAAGAAAAAAGTTTGGTTCTACCATGTAGCCCAAACTCTTACCTATATGTTTGATATAGTAGCATCTTGGGGTAAAAGCAATTCTACATCACCAAAGTAAAAGTATAGTAGTAGTTGTGCTCTTGAGTTTCTTAGAATTTTGCGAGAAAATAAAAATGTTGTTATCATCATATTGTACCCCAATGAGGTAGTTTCTTTGGTGGTTATTATAGAAGAAAACTTGAAAATGATGAAGAATATAGTAGTGATGAATAAACCATAATGGAAGAGAGAGGAAGGGAAGAAGAGAAACTTGTAGATGAAGGAGAAAAGGCTATCTCTATTCATATCCAATTTTCATGTCATTTTTACCATCCAAAATTATAACTCATATCCATGTTGAGGCTCTTAAATGGTAAAATGAATAGTCCATTGGAAGGTATTGCAATTTGATGATTGCAGAAGAGAGCGAAACAGGGCCAACAAATTTAGAGAGTTCTTCATGATTTTTTCCAGCTCCAGGTGGGTTTTCTTGTTCATTTTGATTTACTCTTTTATAATATGGACATGTAATCAACATTTTGAAGTTATTCTACTTTTGAGTGTTTTTTCTATCCTTTCTTTTTAACATTCATTTTCATTTTCTTTTTGAATTTTCTTGTATATTTTAATCTAGTAGTGTGCCCCTTTTAATGTAACCTTGGGCTTGCATCTCGACTTGCTAATTGGAGTGCATTTTGTTGGATTGTATATTTGTCCAAATTCAATATATTGTTATGTATACAATATAGACAACTTAGTTTTAAATTAAAAAGTAAATAATCTCAATAAAATGTGATGGCCTTTAGATAGATGTACTTCCCTTTTGGACCCAAGGAAGGAGAGCAAGCATCTATTATTGAGGACCCAATATACTTCCCTTTTGGACACATAGTACTTTCTAACCAATTGAAGTTGAGGATCTGAGTTGCTGAATTATGAAATCTAACCCTCTAATATTCCTTCTTACCACCTTCTAGAGTTTTTACATGTGAAGGGTAAATATACAACTCTAATAAAAACCAAAAAGGCCAAGTGACCTTGTATAAATCAAAAGTTAGCTGAGCATTTTCTCTCTACAGAATGAATAAAAATGCTTTGAAATACTTGAAACATGTGATCCCAAAGTTGTCTATCAAGCTTGCATGAAGGTGTATAGAGTGTCCTTTCACAAGGTTCATTTAAGAATCTATCTATGTGTCCTTTCACAAGGTTCATTGAAGAATTGACAGATCAAGTGTACACTTTCCTTGGAAATATCTATCATGCTCTTCAACTTAGATAAACAATGTGTTTTTCACTCCCTTTACGTACAAATATATTTTCTAGAGATGAAATCAGAAGTCTAATGAATGCATCCAAATAAAAATATATCACTCTTCAACAATTCTCAAAAGATTCGTATAATTTTTGTTTCGAAACCTACTTTATCATTGACAATGGTTTTGTTCCAAAACCTACTTATCATTGAAAATGATTTTCTTTCACATAAGTGGGAATTTTCATCTATGTGTATTTGACATGTTTTGATGGTCACATTATAATACCTTCAAATTCATCCTTTGCTTCCTAAACAAAATCAATGTATAATCAACATTCAAAATTTACCCTTTAACTTTGAGTTTGTGTTCAAAGTTTTTATCTTTCTATCTCTCATCCTAACTTTTTCAAATTTCACTTGATCCCACCTATTGGACATGTCATTTTAGTTTGGTGTATGCCAAAATTGCTTTCTTTAGGTCATCGATTTTCTCATAGTTAAAATAATATTATAATTTCAATCCTATTTGCAAAGGTATCTATTTTAATGGAAGGAAACGTAATGGCTTAGTTTTTCAAGCCAAAAGGTTGGTTCTACCATGTAGCCCAAACTCTTACCTAGATGTTTGATATAGTAGCATGTTGGGGTAAAAGCAATTCTACATCACCAAAGGAAAAGTATAGTAGTAGTTGTGCTCTCGAGTTTCTTGGAATTTTGGAAGAAAATAAAAAATGTCGCTATCATCATATTGCACCCAAATGAGGTAGTTTCTTTGGTGGTTATTATAGAAGAAACCTTGAAAATGATGAAGAATATAGTAGTGATGAATAAACCATAATGGAAGAGAGAGGAAGGGAAGAAGAGAAACTTGTAGATGAAGGAGAAGAGGCTATCTCTATTCATATCCAATTTTCATTGCATCACTTTTCATGTCATTTTACCATCCAAAATTAGAACTCATATCCATGTTGAGGCTCTTAAATATGATAAAATGAATCATCCATTGGAAGGTATTGCAATTTGATGATTAGAGAGATTCACCATTAGAGAATTAGGTACAAAAAAACTAGACAACCAAAGTATGTCTACTAAACTAAAGCAAAGTACTAGAATGCATTCCCAAATGTGGGTTGCATATTCCTTTGTTAAAAATATCCACATGCAGTTAAAGTTGCAAGGGTTGGAGACTACAAATTTTATTGGCTTTACCCTTTTAGGCTTAGACTGTGTCCAACTCTGAAAGCATAGGTCATGGTGCAATAGTTTCTATCTTTTCAATAGAAAAATGTAAGGTACAAATTTATAAACTACAAAAAGTTAGGGATGTTACTTTTGAAAAGAGTACCCATGGCATGATGCATGCCTCTTCAAATGCCATGTCTTGAAAATTCCATTAGCCATTTAACAATAAAAAATTGATAAGAAAGCAAGAAGAAGTAAGTTAATTTGGAAAAACTAGTTTGAAAATGGGCTATGTGCATTATCTTTGGTAAATGAACTCATTTACCTTTACTAGACATGGCTTATCTTATGAACCTTAGAGCATATCACTAAAAACGAAATTAAAAAGAATGTTATGACTCAACACCATATTATGTTTGTGATCCCATAAAAATGTTACGTAAGACCAACCTTCAATATTATTGTCTTTGTTGTTCATTTGGCTACATGAAAAATTTGCACCTTTTAAAAGAATCATCGATCTTCAATATAAAATGAACTATGGAGGTTCAAGATGAGCAAAGTTAGTGATTCATAGAATCCTAGCATAAAAATGAACATCGCGATTGAACAAAGATTGCATTTACATTAATGTTTAGAGAAACATTAGCCAGGTAATGTCTACTTTTTAAAAAAACATGCTTTATTAAACAACACAAATATTATGCCAAGAACCATTTCACATATCCTTTTCAAATCTTTTGCATTCATACAACATTAAGGCACCCATGGTAAAATGCTATGAATGCTATGGTTTTTCTACTTAAACATTCTAGTGTTTCTTAAAACCTCACATGCAATCAAAACTGGACTTATTAGAAAGAAGTCTGTGTGCACTTGATAAAGGTTATCTAAAGTTAGATTGGGGGTTAAATTTAATAAACCTGATGCATTATCTGTCATGTCTTGGAAACAATCCTTGTATTAATTAATGGGATGAGGATGTCTTTGAGAATGTGAGATGCTATAGGAAGGAGGGAGAGCAACTTACTCAACATATGGATCAGGAGTTAGAACTTGAAGAATGAAATTGACCTCCTTTACAATCTATAGGGTGACCCTACTATTTTATAGGGTGTCTCCTCTATAACTTAAAAAAAAAAATATTGGAAGTCTCTTAATGTTTAGAGACATCTCTATATGGGTTTTCAAGATGAGGATGGTTTTTGATGTGGGAAATGAGTACCAAGGGTTAGCATATGGGTTTTTAGGTAACCATTGAGAAGTTATAGGATTATGTGATAGTTTATCAAGCATCTCTATGTGGGTTTTCAAGATGGGGATGATTTTTGATGTGGGAGATGAGTACCAAGGTTTAGCATATAGGTTTTTAGGTAACCATTGAGAAGTTATAAGATTATGTGATAGTTTATCAGGATTTGTTTATGGTTTTTTCAAGAGTCAGTTTCATTGACCCATATTTCATGAGTAGCAATTTATAAGAACACAATTGTCATTAGTATGGATGGTTTTCTTAGCACTCATTGAATGTTGTGAGCATCACCTACATGCAATAAGTGATAAGTAGACTATTTATGTTCATGAGAGATGGGTTCTTATGAACCATTACTCATGAAATATGGGTCAATGAGGTTGAATCAAAATGTCTTGATGCTTCCTTCTTGAGTATCACCTAGATGCAATGAGTATTAAGTGGATGATTAATGATATGGGAGATATATTCTTGTGAACCTGATGTAACAACCTCCCGTCAATTGCCACCAATTTTTTTTTAAATCAATTATGGTGTAGGGGCACCATGATGAAACTTGTAAATGGGGTCAATTTTGGTTTTGTGATTGATTTTAGGTGTGTTTTGAGTCTTGTCATTTAAATAAGGTCATAATAGACCATATCTTAATGTAATGGGCTTATGGGGTCAGTTTAGAGTCATTTTGCAAAAAGTTGCTAATATTGTTACAAGTTGTCATGTTAAAGAAGTGCAAAAATGCAACTATTGGAATGCCAATGGTCAAGGGAGTTTAAAATTTAGTTGGGGTCATTTTATTTGGGGGAAAAAAAGTTTAAAAGGCCTTGAAAGGCTCGAGGAATGTTTTGAGAGTTAGTTTTTAGAAGATCAAACAATAAAATCCCCTATTTTCTCTTGCAATTTTTTGTGTTTCATTAAATATCACTTTTACAGGCTATTGTACTTTCCCGTATAGGGTGTCCTTGATCCATAATGCATTGAATTAGATGGATAAATGAGTTAACTCCAATTTGTATTTGGTTTGGTTGGTTTTTGTAAAGTTTAGTGCATTTTATAAACAAACTTTTGAAAACGGGTTTATACAGTCAGTTTTGAGGGTTTGTGATCAATAAAAATGGATTAACACCCATTCCACCATTGGATTTTGTTGTAACTTGGTGGAATGGGTGGTATAGGGTAGGTTTAGGTGTCTATGGGGTTTCAAGAGCAGAGGAGACCATTTAAGGGGTTTTTGGGTGATGCCCTAGTTGGCAATTTTATGTGTTTTTGGTGAAATTTGGTGGTTAAAGGGTGGTAATGATTGAAAACCCTTGGGGCAGTGATTTTTGAAGGTCTATTAAGCTTGTGCAAATATTTTTAGATGTGTTTGATGTGTTAGGGTGAGAAAATATTGGGGAAGCATACTTTCAATAAACCCTATTAGAAAATGGCTTAAATGGGGGTTTTATAGTTTGTTGTCTTGGAGGGTGTTTCTCTGGTAAAGAGTTATGAATTCTAAGGTTTTATAGGATGGTAAGGTACTTTCCATAGGAATTTTGGGTTGGTAGAAAGTTTAAGCTGGTGTTGCTTTGTAAAAGTGGGATAATTAAGCCCCTACTCAGCGTACCAGTCCATTTTAGAGGCCGATGTTCCAAAATAAGCATATGTGGTTTTGAGATATGTCAAAGAAAAGGATAATGGGTGTTTGAAACACCTTTTGGTTTTTGGGTTTGAGGTGTTTTCTAAAAGTTGTGCACAAATTCCTTTATTGGCAATGTTACAAGGAGACTATGAAGGTATGATGAACTAAGGTGAATTTGGGGTTTTATGACTTGAAGAATCTTTGGATTTGGTTTGAGTTGTGCTTGTTTTCAATTTTCCCCCCTACTTTGCATTAGTTGGTACCAAAGCTTAGGAAGTAGACCTTTTGAAGGAGAAAGTTGTAGTTTGAAGTAGTGAAAGGCTGAAGGTTGAAAGGCAATATGCCTCCAAAGGGGAAAACTGTGGCTAGAGAAATTGGTGAATTGAAAGATGAGAATGCTAGGGAGATGAGAGAGTTGAAGGAAAGGCTTGTTGCTCTAGAAACAAGGCAGAAAAGAGATGTGGACATTAGTGATGAGAGTGATTTAGATGAAGAGGAATTGGATCCTGATGATCAGAGGATGGCTAAGTTGTTGAGGGAAGTCAAGGATGATATACACAAGGTGAAGATTGATGTGCCAATGTATGGAGGAAATCTGAATGATGAAGAATTGTTGGATTGGATTGCAGCCTTGGACAATTACTTTGAATGTGAAGATGTTCCTGAAGAGCAAAGGGTGAAAATTGCAAAGACAAAGTTGAAGGACCATGCACTATTGTGGTGGGATTATGAGCAATCTGAGAGAAGAAAGAGAGGTAATTCAAATATTGTTTCTTGGGAAAGAATGGTGGTGAAGATGAAAGATAAGTTTTTGCCTTCTGATTATGCTATTCAAATGCTTAGAAATCTTCAAGGTTTGAAGCAAAAAGAAATGGATGTTAAAGCATATACTGAAGAATTTTACAAGTTGAGTATTAGGTTTGGTCATAATGAAGATGAGAATGAAAAGATTGCTAGGTATTTGGGTGGATTGAGATTTAACATTCAAGATGAACTAACCTTGGCAAACCCAAGAATTGTTGAGGAGAGTTATCAAATGGCAATAAGGGCTAAAGAAAAGGTGAAATGAAGGCAAGACAAGACAAGACAAATAGAGGTAGAGGCAGTACCTCTAGAGGAAGAGGTACTGCCTCTAGAGGAAGAGGTACTGCCTCTACCTCAAGACAATTTAATGAAAGCCAAGAAGATGCACATAAAGGACACGAACAAGTTGTTGATCAAAGAGGTGGATCCAGAGGCTCTAGAGGAAGATTTGGTGGAGGTAGACATTCAAATACATTTCCAGGTAAGGTGCTATCATTGTAATCAGTTTGGTCATCCAACATACAAGTGTCCTAAAAAAATAGGTTCTACATCAAGTGGTGGTGATAAAAGAGTGCAATTGGTGCAAGAAGATGAAGATGAGAGTGTACACTCTCCAATGCAATATGTTGCTCCAGAAGTGGGAGTCATTGATGGTGAGAAGACAACTCCTGAAAGCATCCAAGGAGAAGGAGATGACACAAAGGAAATTGTTCAAGACCACTTGCAAATTCAAAGGTAAGGTATGAAAAGTTGTAGTAGATTCAGGTGTTGGTATGTGGTGACTGATCATGCTATATTGTACACCCTTGGTATGTATCCTGCGGTTTGGGGTGGGGCCAGTCCTTGGGTGGGGTTTGGGCAGCCCTCGAGAAAAAATTTCCTCCTACTTTTTTCATGTCATCATCAAAAAAGGAAAAAAATCAACGAAAAAGGAAAAAATCAACGAAAAAAGAAAAATCTGACTTTGTAGAACCCAAATCTGGAAGCTTCTAAGCTTGTTAAAAAGGGGTTCAGATGGGTGTTATAGTATAATGAAAAACGTGATTATTTGCAAGATTGTAATAGGTTTTTGCACTAGATAATAAAATATTTTGATGGCTGCGGTTTGGTGGATGTAGCCTGGATTGGGTGAACGACATTAAATTCTTTGTGTTATAATTTATTCTATGTGTTTTAGTTTCTCTGTTTATTAATTAAATCTGCATTTAATTGTTAGATATCTGCCATTTTCTAACCCTAACAAGTGGTATCAGAGCGGGTTGTGTTTCGATTATCATCTGTAGGAAGGTCTCATGGTTGAGTGGGAGTAATGGCAAACGAGGGTAAGAAGGTTGAGAAGTTTAATGGGCAGAACTATCAGTTATGGAAAATGCGGATGGAGGACTACCTCTATCAGAAGGATTTATGACGGCCATTGGAAGGGAAAACCAAGAAACCCGCAATAATGTCTGATGAGGACTGGGAGATTTTGGATAGAAAGGCTCTTGGCAGTATTCGTTTATGCCTGGCACAATTAGTGGCATTCAATATTAGAATAGCAAAGAGAACTCAAGAGTTGATGGAAACCCTGGCGAAGTTATATGAAAAGCCTTCCGCTTCAAATAAGGTATTTCTTATGAAGCGTTTATTTAATATGAAAATGGTAGAAGGTGGGTCAGTTATTGATAATTTAAATGAGTTTAATACGGTCACCAGTCAATTAACTTCTATAAAAGTAAACTTTGATGAAGAAGTTAAAGCTCTTTTGATTATGTGTTATTTGCCTGAAAGCTAGAATAACTTGGTAATGGCTGTTAGCAATTTTGTTTCTAGTTCGAATACATTGAAATTTGATGATGTTGTTGGTGTTATTTTGAGTGAGGAAATTCGTAGGAAAAGCTCAGGTGGAACATCCACATCAGGAAGTGTTTTGAATGCAGAAAGCAGGGGCAGAACAAAGGAGAGAGGAAACAATTTTGGAAATCGTGGGAAGTCACGAGGAAAATCAAAAGACAAAACATCCCAATCTAGAGACAAGAGGGATTGCTGGTACTGTGGTAAGCCAGGTCATTTAAAGAAAGATTGATGGTCTTGGAAAAATAAAGGAGAGAAAAAGGAAGGAAGTAAAGAGGAAAATGTGGTAAGTAATAAATCTGATGAGGATGCTTTGATTCTTTCCCTTGATAATGCTGATGATTCTTGGGTGTTAGATTCAGGGGCTTCATTTCATGTTACCCCCCATAGAAGTTATTTTCTTGATTATGTCCAAGGGGATTTTGGGATGGTTTATTTAGGAGATAACGAACCCTATCAGATTTTTGGAAAGGGAAGAATCAAAATTAAGTTGCAGAATGAGAATTATTGGCTACTACATGAGGTAAGGCATGTTCCAAAGTTAAGCAAAAATTTAATTTCAGCAGGGCAACTAGATGATGAAGGTTGTGTTGTTACATTTAGTGATAAAAACTGGAAGGTCACAAAGGGTGTCTTAGTGGTAGCAAAAGGTGTGAAAGTAGGCACCTTATATCTTTGTACAGGTCATATTGTTCCTTCTACTTTAATTATTATGAAACAAAGTCAATGTTCAGGAACAGTTGTTGCAGTTCAACAGGTAGAAGATCATACAGTTGCTGTGGACTCTGAATCAGCACTGTGGCATAATAGACTTGGGCATATGAGTGCAAAAGATATGAAAGTACTTCATTCAAATAATGTTTTACCAGGTCTAAAATGTGTTAATATGGATTTCTGTGAAAGTTGTGTATATGGAAAACAAAAGAGAGTAAGTTTTCTCAAGGATGGGAAGCAAAAGAAAGATGAGAAATTGGAGCTTGTGCATACAGATGTATGGGGACTAGCTCAGGTATCTTCTTTCGGTGGCTCTTTGTATTATGTTACATTCATTGATGATGCAACTAGGAAGGTATGAATTTATTTCCTTAGGTAGAAATCTAATGTATTTGAAACTTTTAAAAAATGGAGAAGCTTGGTTAAGAATGAGACAGGTAAAATGCTAAAATGTCTCAGATCTGATAATGGTGGTGAGTATTGCAGCAAAGAGTTTGAAGATTATTTTTCCTCTAATGGTATTCGTAGGCAGAAAATGGTTACAAGGACTCCACAAGAAAATGGAGTGGCTGAGTGCATGAATAGAACAATAATGGAGCGTGCACGAACTATGAGATTGCATGTTGGGATGCCTTTAAAAATGTGGGTAGAGACTGTAAACACTGTTGTTTATTTAATTAATAGAGGCCCCTCTAATCCTTTGGGTTGTGGTATTCCAGAGGAAGCATGAAAAGGTAAGAAAGTGAGTTATTCTTTTCTCAAAACCTTCGGTTGTGAAGCATTTGCACATGTAGATTATGAAAATAGAACCAAGCTTGATGCAAAATCAAAGAAATTTGTATTTGTTGAATATGACATTGATGAATTTGGTTATAGGCTTTAGGATTTTGAAAATTAGAAAATTGTGAGAAGCAGGGATGTCATATTCAGTGAGAGTATTGTACAAAGATCTATTGTTGCAGCATGAGAAGAAAGAAAATAATTATGCAGTGTTGGATGATATTCCAAACATTGATGTTTCAATGGTTCCTCATGCTCCGCAACAACAACAACAATAAATACCACAAACTCCTGTTAGATGATCTTCAAGGATAAGTAGACCTCCAGAAATATTCTCTCCCTCTTTGTATACTATTTTGTTAACTGATGTTGGTGAACCAGAATATTATGATGAAGCTATGCAGGTGGATACCAAGGTTCAGTGGGAGCATGGCATGGAAGAAGAAATGGACTCCTTGCTGAAAAATCAAACTTGGGAATTATGCAAGTTGTCTGCAGTAAAAAGACTTTACCAAACAAATGGGTTTATAGGCTAAAAAAGGAGGATGGAGGTAAGAAGAGATTTAAAGCCAGATTAGTTGTAAAGGGATTTGCACAGAAAAAGGGTATTGATTTTGATGATATTTTTTCTCCAGTTGTTAAAATGACTTCTATTCGTATTGTTCTAAGTATTGTGGTTGCTGAAGATTTGCATTTAGAATAGCTTGATGTTAAAACAACCTTTATCCATGGCGATTTGGAAGAGAAAATATATATGGACCAACCACAAGGATTTGAGGTCAAAGATAAGGAGAAACTAGTGTGCAGATTGAATAAAAGTTTATATGGCTTGAAGCAAGAACCTCAACAATGGTACTTAAAATTTGATAGTTTTATGGCTGAGCAAGGCTACATCAGGTGTAATTCTAATCATTGTGTTACTTTAAGAGGTTGGATAATGACAACTACATTATTTTGTGTTTATATGTTCATGACATACTTGTAGCAGGGTCTAACATGGATCACATAAGTGAGCTAAAACAACAATTAGAAAAATCTTTTGCTATGAAGGATTTGGGGGCAGCAAAACAAATCCTTGGTATGAAAATTTGTAGAGATAGGAAAAATAGAAAATTGTTTTTATCTCAGGCTAATTATGTTGAAAAGGTGTTGCAGAGATTTCAAATGGAGAATGCAAAAGCTGTCAGCACACCTTTTCCTAGTCATGTTAAATTGACTAAGGATATTTGTCCAAAGACACAAGAGGAGGAAGAAAACATGTCCAAGATACCATATGCTTCAGTTGTAGGTAGTTTAATGTGCGCCATGGTATGCACGAGACTGGATATTGCACATATCGTAGGAGTTGTTAGTAGGTATTTGAGCCATCCCAAAGTTGAGCATTGGAATGCGGTAAAACAGATTCTCAGGTACTTGAGAGGTACATCCAATAAATATTTTGTTTTGGGGGTTCTAATACTGATTTAAAAGGCTATGTTGACTCAGATTTGGCAGGGGATATAGATACCAGGCGGAGTACCACAGGTTATGTATTTATAGTTGGTGGGACAATAGTGAGTTGGATTTCTCGATTGCAAAAGGTGGTTGCTTTATCCACCACAGAGGCAGAGTATGTTGCTACAACAGAGGCATAAAAGGAGATGATATGGCTGCAACTTTTCATGGATGACTTGGGCAAGCAATAGGCTAGAAATTACTTGTTTACAGACAGCCATAGTGCTATACATCTTGCAAAGAATTCTGCCTTACATTCTAAAACAAAACACATACAGTTGAGATATCATTTCATTCGGTCAGTGTTGGAGGATGGACATGTCAAGTTGGACAAGATACATACAAATGTCAATCCAGCGGATATGTTTACGAAGGCGGTGACAAGGGAGAAGTTGAGCTCCTCTTCAGCTTTGATTGGCCTTCAAGGTTGAATTCAAGTATAACAGAGTAGGAGGGTCCAATGTACTTATTTCCAGTGGGAGTTGTAAGTGCAGCAGTGTCATCCAGGATCAGTCTCCAAGTGGGAGATTGTGTTGGTGTGGAGCCTGATCAGTCTCCAACTGGGAGATTGTTGGTATGTGGCGACTGATCATGCTATACTGTACACCCCAAATCAACGAAAAAAGAAAAATCCGACTTTGTAGAACCCAAATCTGGAAGCTTCTAAGTTTGTTAAAAAGGGGTTCAAATGGGTG
The DNA here is from genome assembly GCA_007258455.2 of Sequoia sempervirens. NCBI lineage: Eukaryota > Viridiplantae > Streptophyta > Pinopsida > Cupressales > Cupressaceae > Sequoia > Sequoia sempervirens. The sequence goes on along the minus strand of VDFB02323068.1, from coordinate 130,854 downwards.
TTACAGTATAATAAAAAATGTGATTATTCACAAGATTGTAATAGGTTTTTGCACTGGATAATAAAATATTTGGATGGCTGTCGTTTGGTGGATGTAGCTCAGATTGTGTGAACTACGTTAAATTCTATGTTATAATTTATTCTATGTGTTTTGGTTTCTCTGTTTATTAATTAAATCTGCATTTAATTGTTAGATATCTACCATTTTCTAACCCTAACATCAGGGAGTACTGACAACATGGTTTCAAATGAAATGGTAGATAAATTGAACTTAGAAATAATTCCCCATGAAACACAACATAAAGTAGTTTGGTTGAATGATGATCAATCCATTTTGGTTAATGAACAAGCTTTAGTTGAGTTTTAGATTGGTGGATATAAGGGAAAGGTTCTTTGTGATGTTTTGCCAATGGATTGTTGTCATTTATTGATTGGAAGGCCATGTTAGTTTGATAGGCATGCATTATATGATGGAAGAGATAACACATATCATATTGAAAAGGATGGTATTACTTTCACACTAACACCATTGCAAGAGGATGATAAAGTAAAGGGTAAGGAAAAAAAAGTGATAATGTTTGGCAAGGAGTTTATGAAGATTGAGGAAGACAAAAAGGAAGAGTGTGCAACCACTACAAGGCTTGAGGATTTGAAGAGTGATGCAATGTTGAAGGAAAGAGTTGATAAGATGGTGTTAAATTATAAGACAAAGAAGTTCAAGGATGAATTAGTGGAGGAAGTGCAAAATTGGCATGGAAGGAAAGATAAGATCTTGATTGGGACAATATTTTGTCCTTTGGTTTCAAAGATGGTTAGTGATCAGTCATATACTAATAGTACAAAGGCTAGTAAATCTGTCAAAATAGTGGTTTGTAAGTCTAATGGTACAAGGATTCTTGGGATAGAGAAACTAGTGACATAGATGACGACAAAAGGTGAGGTGAGTAATGGTGTTTGGCAAGGCCAAGAGAGTGAGTTTGAGTATGTTTCAAGAGTGAAAGAGAGGATAGTCAAATTCAAGGTTAATAGAGGTGTGTTTTTAGGTTTGAAAGCAGGTTCAACCTCATTTCCAAATGAAAGGACAGGTAGACAACAACCATTTGGTGAAGGACAACAAATCCAAAGAAGGAACCAGTTAAAAGGCAGAGCTAGTGCAATTTATTCTTGACCCATTGGAAAGGGTCACCAGACGAAGATGTAGGTTGGAGAGCATTAAAGGATAAGAGGCAACATGTTTTTAATGTTCCTCAAGGGACTTGAGGTCTTCTTTTAGGTTGGGTGTATGGTGCAGAGGCACCATGATGAAACTTGTAAATGGTGTCAATTTTGGTTTTGTGATTGATTTTAGGTGTGTTTTGAGTCTTGTCATTTAAATAAGGTCATAATAGACCATATCTTAATGTAATGGGCTTATGGGGTCAGTTTAGAGTCATTTTGCAAAAAGTTGCTAAATTGTTACAAGTTGTCATGTTAAAGAAGTGCAAAAATGCAACTATTGGAATTCCAACAGTCAAGGGAGTTTAAAATTTAGTTGGGGTCATTGTATTTGGGGGAAAAAAAGTTTAAAAGGCCTTAAAAGGATTGAGGAAGGTTTGGAGAGTTGGTTTTTAGAAGATAAAACAATAAAATCCCCTATTTTCTCTTGCAATTATGTGTGTTTCATTAAATATCACTGTTGCAAGCTATTGTACTTGCCCGTACATGGTGTCCTTGATCTAGAATGCATTTAATTAGATGGATAACTGAGTTAACTCTAATTTGTATTTGGTTTGGTTAGTTTTTGTAAAGTTTAGTGCATTTTATAAACGAACTTCTGAAAATGGGTTTGTACAGTCAGTTTTGAGTCATTAAAAATAGATTAACACCCATTCCACGATTGGATTTTTTTGTAACTTGGTGGAATGGGTTGTCTAGAGTATGTTTAGGTGTCTATGGGGTTTCAAGAGTAGAGGAGGCCATTTAAGGCATTTTGGGTGATGCCCTAGTTGGCAATTTTATGTGTTTTTGGTGAAATTTGCTGGTTAAAGGGTGGTAATGATTGAAAACCCTTGGGGCAGTGATTTTTGCAGGTCTATTAAGCTTTTTCAGACATTTTTAGATATTTTTGAAGTGTTGTTAGGGTGAGAAAAGATTGGGGAAGCATACTTTCAATAAACCCTCTTAGAAAATGGCTTAAATGGGGGTTTTATAGTTTGTTGTCTTGGAGGGCGTTTCTCTAGTAAAGAGTTGTGGATTCTAAGGTTTTATAGGATGGTAAGGGATTTTCCATAGGAATTTTGGGTTGGTAGAAAGTTTAAGGTGGTGCTGCTTTGTAAAAGTGGGCTAATTAAGCCCCTGCTTAGTGTACCAGTCCATTTTAGAGGTTGATGTTCCAAAATAAGCATATGTGGCTTTGAGATATGTCAAATTAAAGGATAATGGGTGTTTGAAACACCTTTTGGTTTCTGGGTTTGAGGTGTTTTCTAAAATTTGTGCACAAATTCCTTTATTGGCAATGCTACAAGGAGATTGTGAAGTTATGATGAACTAAGGTGAATTTGGGGTTTTATGACTTGAAGAATCTTTCAATTTGGTTTGAGTTGTGTTGTTTTCAATTTTCCTCCCTACTCTACATCAAATTCAAGACAAACACCAAACTTATTATCCATGAACATCCTCCATGTAGCTTAGAAGTGATGACTTCAAAACTTCTTCATTTACCATGGTGGCATCAACTAGACATTGCCACCTATTTTCATACACATGGGAGTGGTAAGCTCCCAAGGTTAAGGCCATTCCTAGACTCGGACCTAAGAGAACAAAGAGAAGTAATATTAATAGACAACAAATGCCACCCTCCTTACCTTCTTTATATTGGTCACCCCTCTTTTTGTTCTTTTATTATTTCTATCTTTCTCACTTTGTTTCTTTCTTCCTTTTCTAAATTTTTGTCACTTTATTTCACTCTTTTTCTCTTCTTCCTTTCTTTTCTTTATCGTGCTTTCTATTTCTTTCCTCCTTTTTCTTTTCTTCCTTTTCTTTATCGTGCTTTCTATTTCTTTCCTCCTTTTTCTTTTCTTCCTTTTCTTTATCGTGCTTTCTTTTTCTTTCCTCCTTTTTCTTTTCTTCTTTTTCTTTCTTCTTTTGCATGTCTCTTATTTTGTGTGTTTCTCACCCCAGCGTGACACCCATTCCTAGCCCCAACTTGGAAAAATGTGAGACCAAGGTAAGGTAGGTTAGGAATTGGGTTGGGTCGCAGGGATACTCTTGAGTCAACCAAAAAAAAGAAATAATTCCATACATTTTTATCATCTTTGAAAAGGGTTTGTGTGTCTCTTCTTTTGTGTGTCTCTCACCCTAGCATGACACCCATTCCTAACCCAAACATGGAAAAATATAAGACCAAGCTAAAGTGGGTTAGGTGTTGGGCTGGGTTGCAAGGATACCCCTGAGTCAACAATAAAAGAAGAGAGGTTCAAACATTTTTATCATTTTTGAAACGGGTTTGCGTGTTTCTCACCCCAATGTGGAAAAATGTAAGACCAAGGTAAGGCGGGTTAGGTGTTGGGTTGGGTCGTAGGGATACCCTTAAGTCAACAAAAAAAAGGAAGAAAGAGAAGTCCATACCATTTTATTGTCTTTGAAATGGGTTTGTGTGTCTCTTCTTTTGTGTGTCTATCACCCCAGTGTGACACCCATTCTTGACCCCAATTTGGAAAAATGTAAGACCAAGGTAAAGTGAGTTAGGCGTTGGGCTAGGTTGCAGCAATACCTCTGAGTCAACAAAAAAGAAAGAAAGAGAAGTCAATACATTTTTATTGTCTTTGAAAGGGGTTTGTGTGTCTTTTATTTTGTGTCTCTCACTCTAGTATGACACCCATTCCTGACCCCAACTTGGAAAAATGTAAGACCAAGGTAAGGTGGGTTAGACATTGGGATGGGTCATAGGGATACCCTTGAGTCAACAAAAAAGAAAAAGAAAGAGAAGTCCATACCTTTTTATCATCTTTGAAAGGGTTTTTGTGTGTCTCTTCTTTTGTGTGTCTCTTTCCCTAACATGATATTAATTCTCAACCCCACCTTGTCAAAATGTAAGACCAAGGTAAGGCAGGTTAGGTGTTGGGCTAGGTCGTAGGGATACCGCCGAGTCAACAAAAAAAAGGAAGAAAGAGAAGTTTGTACCTTTTTATGAATATATTATAATATTTAAAAATGTCTTTGATCATATTTTCTCTATCTGTATACTCTTTCTTATCACTTCTCACTAGAGGACTGCTTAGTTGTCTTGAACATCATTTTTTTTCATTACTCTACAACAATTCTTTTTTTGATGTTGTCTCTATAGCATCTAATTTAGCTTGTATGATTCCCAACATCTCTCCAAGATTAACAACTCACAATGTGAGGCCACCTTTTCTTCTTCCAATTAGTATCCCTATTTGAGTCTTATTTTACACTCTTCAATACAATGAAGCCCCATTTTTTCTTCTTCTCTTCTGCAATTGTTATATAAACTCAACACACTTACAATAGGATTAAACCCACCTCTACTTATCTACTAAATTCCACTTAACTTTAAATGTAATTTTTGATATTCTTCACCGATTGTTTGAAAACCCATTACATTATAATTACCTTGATAGACACATTTCTTTTATCTCTACCCCCTACTCTAACAACAAACGCTCTACATTGAACTTGAATAGTGAACTTTTTGGTCATTTCTTTGTAATTTGCACTCATTTTTCAACTTCACTCTCGCTATCCTAAAGATGAGATTTCAAAAGCTTGACTCTCCAACAACAAGTCACAAATCCACTACCTTTTATATGGCCTCCATATTAATCTCTTATCACATCTAAAACACCATCAAAATTCTACCAACCTCTTCTTCCTCTTAAGTCAACTTCTTGCTTGAGAATGATTATAATCAACTAATCACACTCAAATATGAGAAGAGTTTAATTTTACTCCATATTTGAGTTTGACAACAATTTTCCTATACCCTTACATCTTCTTGCTCTTACAATTCTCTCCTATTTAGAAACTTCCCTTTTTCCTTAAATGTTATACCCCTACATCCTATTTAGTATGCAACTCTAGAGACTATTTCCAAACATCATCAATTTCTATATGACATGTTCAATTATAGAATTTAGAAGCATAATCTTTCACATTCCTATCCTTTAACTTTAAGTTTCCCTAAACACTTAAATCACTGTATTCCAAGTCTTTATCTTTCCTTAGTTTAATTGTTTCGAATTATACTCCATTCCACAATATGGATTTATGTCCTTCCAATTTTCCACATGCAAAATTTACAATATCGATTCATGTCTTCCTATATGCTTCAAACACATCCTCCATATTCACACAAATCTCAAGATGAGTGATAGCACTGAATATGCTTGATATTGCTTCCATCTAGTTTTTCTTGCTACCTGGTTGATGAAGATGTTGATTTTGACATAGTCCACTATTTCCTATTATTGAATACAGTATTGTGCAACATTGTGTTTCTTTATTAGCTTCATCCATCTTACCCTTTAATTTTTGATATGGTTTTGTCTTCACCATCAAGCAAGTGGGTTGGTCACCCTTGCTGAGACCCATGAGATCTAGTATCAATATGTATTCCTTCAAATCCGTCCTTTTCTAAAACAACCTTCTTATATTAAATACTCTTCTAAATGCAATTCTATCAATCATCTTCTCATGATTCAAACTTCCAAAAAATGTAGAGATGTTAATCTATGACTGATGACCCAATTTTGGGAAGTATTTAATGATCTTTTATTTAGGCCTATACTCTTGAAGTTCTATTCATTGGTTTGCATGCTCATCTCAAATATCAATTTCTTAACTCTCTTCTACAACAATACTTCTTCCAATGTACAACTCTTTTATTGTCCATGTCTCACATTCCTCTTTAACTCAATTAAACACCCTAGTATTGATACGGTCAGGGCCTTTCTTGTCCTTTTCTCTCTAGCCTATTTGGCCTGGACTCATTGGAATGAATGGATAGAGTAGATAGTCTTATCTAGGTAAAGGACCCAATGAAAGGATGAATGAACTAGTCCCAGGAGAGCACGAAAGAGGAACCAAAAGTGGTATAGAGATACCATCATCAAAATCTAACTCGCCAATTTTGTTTCTCTATTAATGTCAACTTAAATCTACCATTATTGATTAATTCTCAAAAAATTTATTGCATGAGATACTTTGGTACTATTACATTAACATATAATAGACCTCTAGATATATTACAATTAGAAAGCTTGTATGATTGTGAAGCTTGTTCCTCTCTAAAACCCATGCGCACTACTCTACGACAAGGAGGTTTAAAATTTTAGATGGAAATTTGTGCTTCCTTGTCTTCAGCTTTGGTGTACACCTAAGGAGCTTTAGGTTGGCCTTCATCTTTTGCATCGTTTATGTTTAGTTTTGGCATATACATTGGAGATCGAGCCAATCTTTCAATTTTTACATCATCTATGTCCACAAAGTGGTATTCCATGGATGCTAGTAGAGGATCCATCTCAGCATCTATGACATTCGCTTGTTCATGAAAAATTGATGATACTAATTTGTGCCTTCACTGGTCTGCCTATATTGCCAGTTTGAAAGCCATTTTGAAATCCCAAAATCAAAGCACCCAAAATTTTATTTGTCAACATTCTACAAACACTTAAGATAAAAAAAAATTAAGGCTTCAGGAACATTCCCTGGGTGAATTAGATTAGCAAAACTACATCCAATGTCTAGCCTTGGCTCCTTTCCTTCCCTTCCTAAATTACCACCTAGTCTTTGATCCTTTCCTTTCCTTTCAGAATTACCATTTCCAAATTCCCATTTAGTTTTTGTTATCATAATTATTTTGTTCATTCATTTTAAGATTGACAACAAAGTTCATTACATCTATGACTTTCTCCACTTCTAAATTTGAGTTTTGTGTGTTTTTTTATGGTATCTTGCCTCTTCAAAGGAGATTTTGTTGTAATGAGTAGAGTGGAGATGTGTGAGAAACTATGAAATGAAAACCCAAATGAGATAGTTTCTTTGGTAGTTATTGTAAAAGAAAACTTGAAAATGATGAAGAATATAGTACTGATGAATAAGCCATAATGGAATAATGAGGAAGGGAAGAAGAGAGACTTCTAGATGAAGTAGAAGAGGCTATCTCTATTCACATCCAGTTTTCATTGCATCACTTTTCTTTTCATTTTCACCATCCAAATTTAGAACTCATATCCATGTTGACGCTCTTTAATATGATAGTGAATCGACCATTGGAAGGTATTACAATTTATTGATTAGAGAGACTCACCATTAGAGAATTATATTGTAGAAAAAACCCAAAGATAGAAATATGTCTACTAAACTAAATCAAAGTACTAAAATGCATTCCCAAATGTGGGTTGCATATTCCTTTGTTAAAAAGATCCACATGTAGTTAAAGTTGTAAGGGTTGTAGACTAGAATTTTTTATTTCTTTTATCCTTTTAGGATTAGACCGTGTCCAACTCTTGAAGAATAGGTCATGGTGCAACAATTTTTATCTTTTCAATAGAAAAATGTAAGCTACAGAAATTTAGTGATCTTGATTTTGAAAAGAGTACCAATGGCATGATGTGTGCCTCTTCAAATGCCATGTCTTAAAAATTCCACTAGCCATTTGATAGTGAAAATATTGATAATAAAGTAGGGAAGAAATTTTGGTCAAACCGGTTTGAAAATAGGCTATGTGTAAACCTTTGGTTAATAAACTCATATACCTTTATTAGACATGGCCTATCTTATGAACCTTAGAGTATATTAATATAATTGAAAATGAACTTACAAAGAATTTAATGACTGAACACCATAATATATTTATGATTCCACAAAAAAATTGTTTAAGACCAAACTTCAATATTTTTGTCTTTGTTGTTCATGTTGCTACATGAAATTTGCAACATTTAAAGAATCATAGATCTTCATTATAATATCAACTGTGGGGGTTCAAGATAAGCAAGGTAAGTGATTCATAGAATCCTAGCATAAAAATGAACATTGTGATGGAATAGAGCTTGCATTTTCCTTTGAATCGAATGTAATCTCCTCGCTCGAGTCTTCTGCTATTTTGAATTGTCTATTTTGAGTAGTAAAAGGTAGTATAAAGCTATTTTTAGAGTTTCATATGTAGTTTCAACTATGATTCTGCATTTGTTTGGTACCAGAAAAAATTGTTCCCATGCTAATGAGCTATTGTGATCCTCAATTTTTTTCTCTCCATTTATTGTTGAGCCATCCATTTATTACTATATCAATGTGAACGAAATGTGAGCAACCATGAGTAATGTGTGTGTTCAGTTGAGAAGAGTTTGTAGTGCAAGAAAATAATAGGGATGAGCACGAGGAAAAAGCTCTATATTGAGTTCAGTGAGATTTGTGTTGATAGTGGCATGTAATTTTTGGCACTGAATGCAAATTTTTGATGAAGAATATTAATATCTCGGATACCAACTTGGCAAAGGTTTTAATGGAGATAATTAGTTTTTGATTAATGAAAACTAGTTGGAAGTTTGAGTTCTCTCTAGGCATAATTTTCCATTCCTAATATCTTTCCTTTTCAACTATACCATGTTGATGAGGGGACTTCTATAGCAAATTTGTAATAGACATAAATAATAAGTGAGATAATGGCTTTGAAAGGATTTAGCAGGAATTAGAGAGTTTTTTGTTGTTGTAGCTTATTAGTATTAGTGTTTCCAAGTGTAGCTATCTAAGTTGAAGATTGCTAAGAGTTAAAGTTATTTTGTACCGGCATATGAAGCATTAACTTTTAGGTCTTCTCCCCACATTTGTGTTAATTTCTTTGAAGGGATGAATAATAGGAAAATAATTTCAATACATGGTTAATAGACCATACATTTAGAATGGAAAATGAGGAGATAATTGCAACCCTATATTAGGACTATAGACACAATTGTGGATCCAAATATGGAAATATATCATAATGTAAGAAAAAGGATAACAAAAGTGGAAGAAAAGATAAGACAATGACAAAGGAAAAAGCTAACAAAATACCAAGAAACAAGTTGCAAAAAATAGAGATTAAGTTGGAAGAGTTAAGGTTTTGTTGGAGGATTCTGAGACATGCAATATTAAAACAACAAAGAAAGAGAAATCTCTGCAACAAAGGAATTGAAGAGTTGTGAAAAGGTGGAAAGGAATGGTAAGAATAGATATTCCATTTGTGAGAAAGAGCTATTTTCAATGACGATGGCTATAGAGGCAAGGATTAGCCAAGGGATAGAACTATTAGAATAGGGGAAAATTAAACCCATTGAGGATTTGGTAGAAATATTAGTGGGTAGAAGACCTTTAAATATGATTTTCCAAGAGTTTCAGAGAGAGGAAATAGATGAAAAGAATCAAGATGAAAAGATAGATGAGTTGGATGGAGTTGTTGAGTTGCGTTACCTCGAAGAAGGGGAAAGCACTGAAGATTATAGTGCAAAAAGAGAAGAGTTGGAAAATTGGAGTGAAGAGGAATGCATCCTATCACAAGAGAAAGCCCATTATGTTGTAGCAATGGAAACAATCCACATTAGAGAGGAAGTTACAATAGAGATACAAATCTATGGGAGCCCTATATGTCATGAAGTCCTATTAGTTTTAGAGAACACAAACAACCATAAGCAACTAGAAGAATGTAAGCAACTAGAAGAATATGTAGAGAATCCCATGGTTAATGAAAAGAGAGAAGAAATGGATCATCTCTTCCTTGTAGAATAAGTGTGGATGATTAAGGAAGAGAGAAAAAAAAAATTGTTTATGATATAAAAGAGGACAAATGTAAAAAATAAGTTGCCTCATGAACAACACACTGAGCTAGGAAATGAAGGCCACCTCACAAAATATGAAATGGAAAGCATGTATAAATGGGATAATGCAAAAGAGGAGTAAGCACTTGTGGGGAATTTTTATTCCCTTAACTTTCTTTTTATTTGTAATGATTTATGTGCAAGTGCAACAGGAGGTGGTATGAGTGAGCATCACCTACATGCAATAAGTGATAAGTAGACTATTCATGTTCATGAGAGATGGGTTCTTATGAACCACTACTCATGAAATATGGGTCAATGAGGTTGAATAAAAATGTGTTGATGCTTCCTTCTTGAGTATCACCTAGATGCAATAAGTATTAAGTGGATGATTAAATATATGGGAGATATATTCATGTGAACCTGTTGTAACAACCGCCTATCGATTGCTACCATTTTTTTTTAAAATCAATTCAAGAGAAATACCAGACTTATTAACCATGAACATCCTCCATGTAGCTTAGAAGTGTTGACTTCAAAACTTCTTCATTTACCATGGTGGCATCAACTAGACATTGCCACTTATTTTCATACACATGGGAGTGGTAAGCTCCCAAGGTTAAGGCCATTCCTAGACTTAGACGTAAGAGAAAAAAGATAAGTAATATTAATAGACAACAAATGCTACCCTCCTTACCTTCATTATATTGGTCATCCCTATTTTTGTTCTTTTATTATTTCTATCTATCTCGCTTTATTTCTTTCCTCCTTTTTTTGACTTTTTGTCACTTTCTTTCACTCTTTTTCTCTTCTTCCTTTCTTTTCTTTCTCATGCTTTCTTTTTTCTTTCCTCCTTTTTATTTTCTCCTTTTTCTTTCTTCTTTTGTGTGTTTCTCACCACAGCGTGACACCCATTTCTGGCCCCAACTTGGAAAACTGTGAGACCAAGGTAAGCTAGGTTAGGCATTGGGTTGGGTCGCAGGGATACCCCTAAGTCAACAAAAAGAAAGAAAGAGAAGTCCATACATTTTTATTATTTTTGAAAAGAGTTTGTGTGTCTCTCACCCTAGCATGACACCCATTCCTGACCTCAACTTGGAAAAATGTAAGACCAAGGTAAGCTGGATTAGGCCTTGGGTTGGATTGCAAGGATACCCCTGAGTCAGTAAAAAATAAGAGAGGTTCATACCATTTTATCATTTTTGAAAGGGGTTTGTGTGTCTCTCACCCCAACATGAAACCCATTCCCCACCTCAACGTGGAAAAATATAAGACCAAGGTAAGGTGGGTTAGGTGTTGGGTTGGGTCGTAGGGATACCCTTGAGTCAACAAAAAAAGGAAGAAAGAGAATTCCATACCTTTTTATTATCTTTGAAAGGGGTTTGTGTGTCTCTCACCCCAGTGTGACACCCATTCTTGACCCCAACTTGGAAAAATGCAAGACCAAGGTAAGGCGAGTTAGGCATTGGGTTGGGTTACAGGGATACCCCTAAGTCAACAAAAAAGAAAGAAAGAGAAGTCCATACATTTTTATCATCTTTGAAAGGGGTTTGTGTGTCTTTTCTTTTGTCTGTCTCTCACTCCAGTATGACACCCATTCTTGCCCCAACTTGGAAAAATGTAAGACCAAGGTAAGGTGGGTTAGGCATTGGGCTGAGTTGTAGAGATACCATAAACCCCTTGTTTAGGCCTATTTAAACTAGCTATTACAAGGGTTTATTGAAATTATGCTTTCCAAACCTTATTTCGATCTACCAACACACCAAAAAAACTTTATATGGTCTGCACAAGCTTCTCAAACCAATTCCTATCCTTTAGATCAATGCATTTTGATCAAACTCCCACTCTTAGTCATCAAATTAAGCATAAATCCCAAGGAATTTCAACTAGGGCAACCCCAAAATGCCACCAAACCCTACTCCTTGATCCTAAATCCTACACCAACATTAAACCCTACTTAAATGTACCCATTCTACCAATTTACAAACTATTCTATCGGTGGAATGGGTCAACAATACATCTTTCTCACCTTCAAACCCTCAAAATAGGGTTTATAGATCCATCCTGAGTAAAATGCCAATAAAACTCTTCAATCTCTATGAAATTCAATCAAATCAAAACCAAAATTATGCTACTTCATGCGTCCATCGAATTCAATAGTTTTTAGACCAATATTCTTTTGTACGGACTAGTACAGTAACCTATAGCAGCAAAGTTATATGCAAACACAAAATTTTGAAGGAAACCAAGGAAACTTTATTGTTTAAACTTTAGAACCAACTCTCCAACCTCCGCCTCGAGGTTTACAAGCACATTTAAAATTATTCAACTCAAAACCCAACGTTCCTAACCACATTTCTAACTTATGACCCTTCAATTTCCCAAATGTGACAAAAAGTGCAATGTTGCAATGTAACTTTTGACAATATTTGCAAAATGTGACAACATGAACTTTAATCGACCCAACATAGACTCAATACATGAAAGATGGTCTATTATGACCTTATTACATGACAAAATACTCTAAACACCCCAAAACCTATCAAATGACCATATTTACATAAGTTGTTTTGGTGCCCTTGGACCATACACCTAGCTAGAAAAAGAACTCAAGTCCCTTGAGAATTGTATTGTTGTAGATCATGCTTGATCACTTCACCTTCTTGTTCTCCAAATTATCCTTCATTTGGTAATCCTTTCCATTGGATCAGGTATTGAAGATTGAATCATTCTTTGCACTATTGAACCTTTTACCACCTAGACATTGCTCCATCTTCACAAGCTAACTTGATGGATGCCCTCTACCCTTTCCCTCATCTAAAACTGATGTTGCACCTGCTTGAACACCTACAAACAAATCTTTTCCATCCTTGTTTTGAACTACTTTCTTCTTTACCTTTGTTGCATGCCTAAACTCACCCATTTTTCCTTGCCATTCACCACTACTCACTGCAACTTTTCCCTTCATCTCTTCCACTAGATTCTTTTTCCCTAGAACCTCCATGTTATTAGGTTTACAAACCATTGTATTGAAAGAATTTAACTGTCCACTAGCTTCTTTTCCAATCAATTCACAAAGCATTGTTCCTATCATGACCTTGTTGCAAGATGGTGTGTCCCTTGGTCTTCCTTGCAACACAACGCTTGGATTTGTGACATGGTCTAACAGCCTCCCATGGATCTTAACTGAAACTTGTATCGGGCATTGATAGGTTGACCTTTTGGTGCAACGACAAGGCCAACAATTGGTATCAGAGTTGGTCACAGGTTCAAACCCCTTGCTTGTGTTGGGGAGGGATTGTTGCAAGATGGTGTGTCCCTTGGTCTTCCTTGCATCACAACGCTTGGGTTTGTGACATGGTCTAACCACCTCCTATGGATCTTAATTGACACTTGTATCAGGCATTGACAAGTCGACCTTTTGGTGCAATGACAAGGCCAACATACCTTATCATGCCTTTCTAACCAATCTTGCATTTCCACAATCAATTCATCCTTGACCTTCTCTTTATCTATTTTTGACACCAATTCATCATCCTTTCCTTCCAAAATTGAATCATTCTTCAAACCTACTCTCTCAACATCTTCATTTTTAGTGGTGGATGCAAACTCTTCATGTTTGTCTACCTCAAGCCTTACAAACTCTTTATTTCCTAACATTATCACCTTAGCTGCCTTGGCTTCTTAACATCTTCTATCAATGGAGTCAAAGTGAAAGTGTTTCCATCCTTTTCAATCTGATAAGTATTATTTCTACCATCATAAATTATATTTCTATCAAACTGCCATGGTCTTCCTAGTAACAAATGGCAACAATCCATAGGAAACACATTACAAAGTGTCCTATTCTTGTATCCACCTATACTGAATTCAACCCAAGCTTGCTCATTCACCAAAACAAATAAATTTTCATTCAACCAAGACACTTTATAAGGTGTTTCATGTGGCATCTTTTCCAATTTTAGTTTATCAACCATTTCATTTGACACCATATTATCAATACTTCCAGAGTCTATAACAACTTTACACACCTTCCTTTGCATTTGTAGGTGATCTTGAAAAGTGTTCTCCTTTGTGTTGAATCCTCCTTTGATGCTTTGAGGAGTGTTCTAACCATTAATGATTCTCCCACTTCTGGAGCGACAAACTGATTAGGAGAGTTAACACTTTACAATCATCCTCTTGCACCAACTGAACTATTTTATCACCACCACTTGAAGTAGAAGCTAGTTTATCTGGACACTTCCATACTTGATGCCCAAACTAATTGCAATGGTAACACCTTCCTGAAAATGAGCTTGAGCCTCTACCTTGTCCAAATCTTCCTCTAAAACCTCTAAAGCCACCTTTTTGATCAACAACTTGGTTTTTGCTTTTACTTGCATCTTCTTGGTCTTCATAGGACTGTCTTGTACCTCTTCCTTTACTAGTGTTTCCTCTGCCTCTTCCTTGTCTTTCTTGCCTTCTTTTTAACTTCTCTTCTTCCCTAGCATCCAATTGAAAAAATTCTTCAACTATCCTAGGCATAGCCAAACTCGATTCATCTTGAATTTGAAATTTCAAGCCACACATATACCTTGCTATATTTTCATTTTCATCTTCCACATGACCAACCCTAATGCTAACCTTGTGAAATTCTTCAATGTAGGCCATGAAATCATTATCCTTCTGCTTTAAGCTTTGCAACTTAGGTTTAGAAAACTTTACCTTCTGATCATCTACAACCTCCTTGTATTCAAAGTAATTATCCATTGCATCAATCCAATCCAACACTTCTTCTACATTCGACCTTCCACTATACATTGGAAAATCTATTTTCTCACCAAAAGCATCTCCTCTGACAACCTTGAGCATTTTCACCATCCTTCTTTCATCAAGGTCCAATTCATCATCACCTTGGAATCTTCTTGGAGGGTTTTCATCATCACCCTCTTCCTCTTCCTCTCGGTCACTTTCTTCTTCAGTGGCCTTTCCTCTTCTTTGCTTTGTCTCCCATGTTACAAATCTGGCTAAAAGTGCTTCTTGGGATTCCTTTAACAACCTTATTTCCCTACCAAGGCCTCCACTTCCTTTAGGAGGCATGTTGATCCTTCAAACTACAACTTTCCTTTACTCAAACTTTAATCTTTATACTTCAAAAGATCCAAAACCTATGCTCTGATACCAATTGATGTAGAGCAGGGAGGTAAAATGAAAATCCACTCAAAACTAACTCAAATAAAACAATTTTCCAAACTTAGCAACCTAACTTCATGGTTTTCCTTTACAAACTCACCATTTTAGGTTAGCAAACCTCATTTTTCCTTCACAACTTCCATGTTATGCCTCTAACCTAGAAACTAAAAGATGTTTGAGATACCCATTATGGCCCTCATAAATATATCCAATTTGTGAAAACACTTGATTCAAACCTTCATCTCCAAAAATAGACTGCTACAAAGCCTAATTAGGCCTCTTTTTCAAAGCAACTACAAGGTAGACTTTTCCCCAATCCAAAATCTTTGTTCCCAGACTTGAACTAGGTCACAAATGGTTGCAATCAACAACTTTTGGAAAAAGAAACACCCACAAGATCATAAAACCATAAAACCCTTGTTTAGGCCTATTTAAACTAGCTATTACAGGGGTTTATTGAAATTATTATTTCCAAACCTTATTTTTATTTATGAACACACCAAACACACTTTATATGGTCTACACAAGCTTCTCAAACCAATTCCTATCCTTTATTAATGCATTTTGATCAAACTCCCACTCTTAGCCATCAAATTAAGCACAAAAACCATGAAATTTCAGCTAGGGCAACCCCAAAACGACACCAAACCCTACTCCCTACTCCTAAATCCTACACCAACATTAAACCCTACTTAAATGTACCCATTCCACCAATTTACAAACTATTCTACTGGTGGAATGGGTCAACAATACATCTTTTTCACCTTCAAACCCTCAAAACATGGTTTACAGACTCGTCCTTGGTAAAATGCCAATAAAACTCTTCAATCTCTATGAAATTCAATCAAATCAAAACCAAAATGATGTTACTTCATGCCTCCATTGAATTCAATAGTTTTTTAGACCAATATTCTTCTGTACGGATTAGTACAGTAACCTATAGCAACAAGGTTGTATGCAAACACAAAATTTTCAAGGAAAACAAGGAAACTTTATTGTTTAAACTTCATAACCAACTCTCCAACCTCTGCCTTGAGGTTTACAAGAATATTTAAACTTATTCAACTCAAAACCTGATGGTCCTAACCACATTTTGAACTTATAACCCTTCAACTTCCCAAATGTGACAAAAAGTGCAATGTTGCAATGTAACTTTTGCCAATATTTGCAAAATGTGCCAACATGAACTCAAACTGACCCAGCATAGACTCAATACATGAAAAATGGTCTATTATGACCTTACTACATGACAAAAGACTCTAAACACCCAAAAACCTATCAAATGACCATATTTTCATAAGTTGTTTTGGTGCCCCTACACCAGTTTCTCACCCCAACATAACACCCATTCCCGACCTCAACTTGGAGAAATGTAAGACCAAGGTAAGGTGGTTAAGCATTGGGTTGGGTTGCAAGAATACCCTTGAGTCAACAAAAAAATGAAGAGAGGTTCATACCTTTTTATCATTTTTGAAAGGGGTTTGTGTATCTCTCACCCCAACGTGAAACCCATTCCCAAACCCAACATGGAAAAATGTAAGACCAAGGTAAGACAGGTTAGGTGTTGGGCTGGGTCGTAGGGATGCCCTTGAGTCAACAAAAAAAATGAAGAAAGAGAAGTCCATACCTTTTTATTATCTTTGAAAGGGGTTTGTGTGTCTCTTCTTTTGTGTGTCTCTCACCCCAATGTGACACCCATTCTTGACCCCAACTTGGAAAAATGTAAGACCAACATAAGGCGAGTTAGGCATTGGGTTGGGTTGTAGGGATACCCCTAAGTCAACAAAAAGAAAGAAAGAGAAGTACATACATTTTTATAATCTTTGAAAGGGGTTTGTGTGTCTTTTCTTTTGTGTCTCTCACTCCAGTATGACACCCATTCCGGACCCGAACTTGGAAAAATGTAAGGCCAAGGTAAGGTGGGTTAGGCATTGGGTTGGTTCATAGGGACACCCTTGAGTCAACAAAAAAAAAGAAGATATAAAAGTTCATACCTTTTTATCATCTTTGAAAGGGGTTTTGTGTGTCTCTCGCCCTAACATGATACCCATTATCGACCCCAACTTGGAAAAATGTAAGACCAAGGTAAGGCGGGTTAGGTGTTGGGTTGGGTCATAGGTATATCGCCGAATCAACAAAAAAAAGGAAGAAATAGAAGTCCATGCCTTTTTATGAATATATTATAATATTTAAAAATGTCTTTGATCATATTTTCTCTATCTATATACTCTTTTTATCACTTCTCACTAGAGGACTACTCAATTGTCTTGAACATCAATTTTTTTCACTACTCTACAACAATTCTTTTTTTGATGTTGTCTCTATAGCATCCAATTTAGCTTGCATGAATCTCAACATCTCTCCAAGATTAACAACTCACAATGTAAGGCCACCTTTTCTTCTTCCAATTAGTATCCCTATTTGAGTCTTATTTTACACTCCTCTTCAATACAATGAAGCCCCATTTTTTCTTCTTCTCTTCTGTAGTTGCTATATAAACTCAACACACTTATAATAGAATTAAACCCACTTCTACTTATCTACTAAATTCCACTTAACTTTGAATGTAATTTTTGATATTCTTCATCAATTGTTTGAAAACCCATTACATTAGAATTACCTTGACAAACACACTTCTTTTATCTCTACCCCCTACTCTAACAACAAACACTCTACATTGAACTTGACCTGTGAAATTTTTGGCCATTTCTTTCTAATTTGCACTCATTTTTCAACTTCACTCTCGCTATCCTAAAGACAAGATTTCAAAAGCTTGACTCTCCAACAACAAGTCACAAATCCACTACCTTTTAGATGGCCTCCATATTTATCTCTTATCACATCTAAAACACCATCAAAATTCTACCAACCTCGTCTTCCTCTTAAGTCAACTTCTTGCTTGAGAATGATTATAATCAACTGATCACACTCAAATATGAGAAGAGTTTGATTTTACTCCATATTTGAGTTTAAAAATAGTTTTCATATACCCTTACATCTTCTTGCTCTTGCAATTTTCTCCTATTTAGAAACTTCCCTTTTTCCTTAAACGTTATATCCCTACATCCTATTTAGTATGAAACTCTAGAGACTATTTCCAAACTTCATCAATTTATATGTGACATGTTCAATTATAGAATTCAGAAGCATAATCTTTCACATTCCTATCCTTTAACTTTAAGTTTCCATAAACACTTAAATCACCTTATTCCAAGTCTTTATCTTTCCTCAATTTAACTATTTCAAATTGTACTCCATTCCACAATATGGATTTATGTCCTTCCAATTTTCCACATGCAAAATTTACAATATGGATTCGTGCCTTCCTATATGCTTCAAACACATCCTCCATATTCACACAAATCTCAAGATGAGCGATAACACTGAATATGCTTGATATTGCTTCCATCTTGCTTTGCTTGCTACCTGTTTGACGAAGATGATGATTTCTACATAGTCCACTATTTCCTATTATTGAATACAGTATTGTGCAACATTGCATTTCTTTATTAGCTTCATCTATCTTACCATTTATTTTGTCATATGGTTTTATCTTCACCATCAAGAAAGTGTGTTGGCCAGCCTTGCTAAGAACCATGAGATCCAGTATCAATCTGTATTCCTTCAGAGCTATCCTCTTCTAAAACAACCTTCTTATATTAAATACTCTTCTAAATGTAATTCTATCAATCATCTTCTCATGATTCAAACTTCCAAAAAATGTAGGGATGTTAATCTATGACGGATGACCCAATTTGGAAAGGATTTAATGATCTTTTATTTAGGCCTATACTCTTGAAGTTCTATTCATTGGTTTGCATGCTCATCTTGAATATCAATTTCTTAACTCTCTTCTACAACAATTCTTCTTCCAATGTACAACTCTTTTATTGTCCATGTCTCACATTCCTCTTTAACTCAATTAAACACCCTACTATTGATAGGTCATGGTATTTCTTGTCCTTTTCTCTCTATCCTATTTGGCCTGGACTCATTGGAATGAATGTACAGAGTAGATAGTCTTATCTAGGTAAAGGACCCAATGAAAGGATGAATGAACCAGTCCTAGGAGAGCACAAAAGAGCAACCTAAAGTGGTATAGAGATACCATCATCAAAATCAAACTCACTAATTTTGTTTCTCTATTAATGTCAACTTAAATCTAACATTATTGATTAATTCTCAAAAAACTTATTACATCAAATACATTTGCAGTATTACATTAACACACTCTAGACTTCTAGATATATTACAATTAGAAAGCTTGTATGATTGTGAAGCCCATTCCTCTCTACTTCCCATTCACACTACTCTACGACATGGAGGTTTAAAATTTTAGATGGGAATTTGTGCTGCTTTGTCTTCAGCTTTGGTGTACACCCAAGGAGCTTTAGGTTGGTCTTCATCTTTTGCATCGTCTATGCTTAGCTTTGGCATATACATAGGAGATTGAGCCTATCTTTCATTTTTTACATCATCTATGTCCAAAGAGTGGTATTCCATTGATGCTAGTAAAGGATCCATCTTAGCAACTATGACATTTGCATGTTCATGAAAAATTGATGATACTACTTTGTGCCTTCATTGGTCTACCTATACTGCCAGTTTGAAAGCAATTTCAAATCCCAAAATCAAATCACCCAAAATTTTATTTGTCAACATTCTACAAACACTTAAGATAAAAAGCTTATAGCTTCTAGAACATTCCCTGGGTTAATTAGATTAGCAAAACGACATCCAATGTCCAACCTTGGCTCCTTTCCTTCCCTTTCTAAATTACCACCTAGCCTTTGTTCCTTTCGTTTCCTTTCAGAATTACCATCTACAAATTCTCATTTATTTTTTGTTATCTTAATTATTTTGTTTGTTCATTTTAAGATTGACAACAAAGTTCATCACATCTCTGACTTTCTCCACTTCTAAATTTGAGTTGTGTGTATTTTTTTTATGGTTTCATGCCTCTTCAAAGGAGAGTTCTTGTAATGAGTAGAGTGGAGATGTTTGAGCAATTATGAAATGAACACCCAAATGAGATAGTTTCTTTGGTAGTTATTGTAAAAGAAAACTTGAAAATGATGAAGAATATAGTAGTGATGAATAAGCCATAATGGAATAATGAGGAAGGGAAGAAGAAATACTTGTAGATGAAGTAGAAGAGGCCATCTCTATTCACATCTAGTTGTCATTGGATCACTTTTCTTTTCATTTTCACCATCCAAATTTAGAACTCATATCCACGTTGATGCTCTTAAATATGATAGTGAATCGACCATTAGATAATTATGTAGAAAAAACCTGATGATAGAAATATGTCTACTAAACTAAATCAAAGTACTTGAATGCATTCCCAAATGTGGGTTGCATATTCCTTTGCTAAAAAGATCCACATGTAGTTAAAGTTGTAAGGGTTGGAGACTAATTTTTTATTGCTTTTATCCTTTTAGGATTAGACTGTGTCCAACTCTAGAAGCATAGGTCATGGTGCAACAATTTTTATCTTTTCAATGGAAAAATGTAAGCTACAGAAATTTAGGGAACTTACTTTTGAAAAGAGTACCAATGGAATGATGCATGCCTCTTCAAATTCCATGTCTTAAAAATTCCATTAACCATTTGACAGTAAAAATATTGATAAGAAAGTAGGGAAGAATTACTATTTTGTCCAAACTAATTTGAAAATAGGCTATGTGCAATACCTTTGGTTAATAACCTCATTTACCTTTATTAGACATGGCCTATCTTATGAACCTTAGAGTATATTAACATAATTGAAAATGAACTTACAAAGAATGTTATGACTCAACACCATAATATATTTGTGATTCCAGAGGATAGTTGTGTAAGACCAAGCTTCAATATTTTTGTCTTTGTTGTTCATGTTGCTAAATGAAATTTGCAGCATTTAAAGAATCATAGATCTTGAGTATAAAATCAACTGTGGGGGTTGAAGATAAACAGGGTAAGTGATTCATAGAATCCTAGCATAAAAATGAACATTGTGATGGAACAGAGCTTGCATTTTCCTTTGAATCGAATGTAATCTCCTCACTCGAGTCTTTGCTATTTTGAATTGTCCATTTTGAGTAGTAAAACGTACTATAAAGCTATTTTTAGAGTTTCATAAGCAGTTTCAGGTTTGAGTCTGCATCTGTTTGGTACTAGAGAAAATTGTTCATGTGCCAATGAGCCATTGTGATCCTCTAATTTTTACTCTCCATTTATTGTTGAGCCATCCATTTATTATTGTATCAGTGTGAAGGGAATGTGACAAACCATGAGTATTGTGTGTGTTCAGTTGAGAAGAGTTTGCAATGCAGGAAAATAATAGGGATGAGCGCGAGGAAAAAGCTCTCTATTGAGTTCAGTGAGATTTGTATTGATAGTGGCATGGAATTTTTGGCACTAAATGCAATTTTTTGATGAGGAATATTAATGTCTCAGATACCAACTTGGAAAAGGTTTTAATGGTGAGAAGCAGTTTTGTATTAATGAAAACTAGTTGAAAGTTTGAGTTCTCTCTAGGCATAATTTTCCATTCCCAATATCTTTCATTTTCAACTATACCATACCGATGAGGGGACTGCTATAGAAAATTTGTAATAGACATAAATAATAAGTGATATAATGGATTTTAAAGGATATACTAGGAATTATAGAGTTTTTTTTGTTGTAGCTTATTGGTATTAGTGTTTCCAAGTGTAGCTGTCTAAGTTGAAGATTGCTAAGAGTTAAAGTTATTTTTAACTGGCATATGAAGCATTAACTTTTAGGTCTTCTCCCCACATTTGTGTTAATTTATTTGAAGGGATGAATAATGGGAGAAAAATGTCGATACATGGTAATAGACATACATTTAGAATGGAAAATGAGGAGATAATTGCAACCCTATATTAGGACTATAGACACAGTTGTGGATTCAAATATGGAATTATATCATAATGTAAGAAAAAGGATAACCAAAGTGGAAGAAAAGACAAGACAATGGCAGAGGTAGAAGCAAACAAAAGACCAAAAAAACAAGTTGCAAAAATTAGATATTAAGTTGGAAGAGTTAAGGTTTTGTTGGAGGATTATGAGACATGCTATATTAAAATAGCAAAGAAAAATAAATCTCTACTACAAAGGAATTGAAGAGTTGTGAGAAGGTGGAAAGGGATGGTGAGGATAAATATTCCATTTGTGAGCAAGAAATATTTTCAAATAGGATGGCTATAGAGGCAAGGATTAGCCAAGGGATAGAACTATTAGAATAGGGGAAAATTAAATCCATTGAGGATTTGGTAGAAATATTAGTGGGTAGAAGACCTTTAAATATGATTTTCCAAGAGTTTCATAGAGAAGAGATAGATGAAATGAATCAAGATGAAAAGATAGATGATTTGGATGGAGTTGTTGAGTTGTGTTACCTCGAAGAAGGGGAAGGCATTGAAGATTACAGTGCAAAAAAGAGAAGAGTTGGAAAAGTACAATGAAGAGGAGTGCAACCTATCACAAGAGAAAGCCCAAGATGTTGTAGCAATGGAAACAATCCACATTAGAGAGGAAGCTACAACAAAGATATAAATCTTTGTGAGCCCTATATGTGATGAAGTATTATTGGTTTTAGAGAACACAACCAACCATAAGCAACTAGAAGAATGTAAGCAACTAGAGGAATATGTAGAGAATCCCATGATTAATGAAAAGAGAGAAAAATTGGATCATCTCTTCCTTGTAGAATAAATTTGGATGATTAAGAGAGAAAAAACATGTTTGTTTATAATATAAAGGAGGACAAATAAAAAATGAGTTGCCTCATGAACATCACACTGAGCTAGGAAACAAAGGCCATCTCACAAAATATGAAATGGAATGCATGTCTAAATTGCATAATGAAGAAGAGTAAGCACTTGTGGGGAATTTTTATTCCCTTAACTGTCTTTCTATTTGTAATGATTTCTGTGCAAGTGTAATAGGAGGTGGTATGAGTGAGACAAAGATCCATAATGGTTTTTAATGGATGAGGACCTCTAAGATACCAATGATCTTGGAAAAGAGAAAGAGAACTAATTGGAAAAGGAGCAGGATCTCTATTCTACAAGAGTCTAGAAGTGAAGGAAGAAAAAATGTGATCATCTGCAAAGGTATCTAATTTAATGGAAGGGAACGTCATGGCTTGGTTCTTCAAGCCAAAAGGTTGGTTCTACCATGTAGCCCAAGCTCTTACCTAGATGTTTTATATAGTAGCATCTTGGGGTAAAAGAAATTCTACATCACTAAAAGAAAAGTATAGTAGTAGTTGTGCTCTCGAGTTTCTTAGAATTTTGTGAGAAAACAAAAATGTTGCTATCATATTGTACCCCAATGAGGTAGTTTCTTTGGTGGTTATTATAGAATAAAACTTGAAAATGATGAAGAATATAGTACCGATGAATAAACCATCATGGAAGAGAGAGGAAGGGAAGAAGAGAAACTTGTAGATGAAGGAGAAGAGGCTATCTCTATTCATATCCAATTTTCATTGCATCACTTTTCATGTCATTTTTACCATCCAAAATTAGAACTCATATCCACGTTACGGCTCTTAAATATGATAAAATGAATCGTCCATTGGAAGGTATTGCAATTTGATGATTAGAAATATTCACCATTAGAGAATTAGGTACAAAAAACCCGGAGGACAACCAAAGTACGTCTACTAAACTAAAGCGAAGTACTAGAATGCATTCCCAAATATGGGCTGCATATTCCTCTATTAAAAATATCCACATGTAGTTAAAGTTGTAAGGGTTAGAGATTAGAATTTATTGGTTTTAGCCTTTAATGCTTAGACTATGTCCAACTCTGAAAGCATAGGTCATGGTGCAACAGTTTCTATCTTTTCAATATTAAAATGTAAGGTACAAATTTATAAACTACAAAAAGTTAGGGATGTTACTTTTGAAAAGAGTACCCATGGCATGATGCATGCCTCTTCAAATGCCATGTCTTGAAAATTCCATTAGCCATTTAACAATAAAAAATTGATAAGAAAGCAAGAAGAAGTAAATTTGGAAAAACCAGTTTGAAATTGGGCTATGTGCATTATCTTTGGTAAATGAACTCATTTACCTTTACTAGACATGGCTTATCTTATGAACCTTAGAGTATATCATTAAAAACGAAATTAAAAAGAATGTTATGACTCAACACCATATTATGTTTGTGATCCCATAAAAATGTTACGTAAGACCATCCTTCAATATTATTGTCTTTGTTGTTCATTTCGCTACATGAAAAATTTGCACATTTTAAAAGAATCATCGATCTTCAGTATAAAATGAACTGTGGGGGTTCAAGATGAGCAAAGTTAGTGATTCATAGAATCCTAGCATAAAAATGAACATTGTGATTGAACAAAGATTGCATTTACATTAATGTTTAGAGAAACATTAGCCAGGTAATGTCTACTTTTTTAAAAAACATGCTTTATTAAACAACACAAGTATTATACCAAGAACCATTTCACATATCCTTTTCAAATCTTTTAAATTCATACAACATTTAGGAACCCATGGTTTTCTTAGCACTCATTGAATCTTGTGAGAATCACCTACATGCAACAAGTGATAAGTAGACTATTCATGTTCATGAGAGATGGGTTCTTATGAACCACTGCTCATGAAATATGGGTCAATAAGGTTGACTCAAAATATCTTGATGCTTCCTTCTTGAGTATCACCTAGATGCAATGAGTATTAAGTAGATGATTAATGATATGGGAGATATATTCTTGTGAACCTGCTTTAACAACCACCTCTCGGTTGCTACCATTTTTTTTTAAATCAATTCAAGAAAAATACAAAACTTATTAACCATGAACATCCTCTATGTAGCTTAGAAGTGTTGACTTCAAAACTTCTTCATTTACCATGGTGGCATCAACTAGACATTGCCACTTATTTTCATACACATGGGAGTGGTAAGCTCCCAAGGTTAAGGCCATTCCTAGACTCAGACTTAAGAGATTAAAAAGAAGTAATATTAATAGAAAAAAAATCCACCCTCTTTAAATTCTTTATATTGGTCATCCCTCTTTATGTTCTTTTATTATTTGTATTTTTCTCGCTTTGTTTCTTTCTTCCTTTTTTTGACTTTTTGTCACTTTCTTTCACTCTTTTTCTCTTTTTCCTTTCTTTTATTTATCGTGCTTTCTTTTACTTTCCTCCTTTTTCTTTCTTCTTTTGTGTCTCTACTTTTGTGTTTTTCCCACCCCAATGTGACACCCATTCTTAGCCCCAACTTGGAATAATGTGAGACCAAGGTAAGGTAGGTTAGGCATTGGGTTGGGTCGTAGGGATACCCCTAAGTCAACAAAAAAAAGAAAGAGAATTCCATACATTTTTATCATCTTTGAAAATAGTTTGTGTGTTGCTTCTTTTGTGTGTCTCTCACCCCAGCATGACACCAATTCTTGACCCCAACTTAGAAAAATGTAAGACCAAGGTAAGGTGGGTTAGGTGTTGGGTTAGGTTGCAAGGATACCCCTGAGTCAACAAAAAAAGAAGAGAGGTTCATAGCTTTTTATCATTTTTAAAAGGGGTTTGTGTGTCTCTCACCCTAGCGTGACACCCATTCCCAACCCAAACATGGAAAAATGTAAGACCAAGGTAAGGCAGGTTAGGTGTCGGGTTGGGTCGTAGGGATACCCTTGAGTCAACAAAAAAAAGAAGAAAGAGAAGTACAAACCTTTTTATTGTCTTTGAAAGGGGTTTGTGTGTCTCTTCTTTTATGTGTCTCTCACCCTAGTGTGACATATATTCTCAACCCCAACTTGGAAAAATGTAAGACCAAGGTAAGGCAAGTTAGGCATTGGGCTGGGTCGCAGGGATACCCCTGAGTCAACAAAAAAGAAAGAAAGAGAAGTCCATACATTTTTATCATCTTTGAAAGGGGGTTGTGTGTCTTTTTCTTTTATTTGTCTCTCACTCCAGTATGACACCCATTCTCGACCCCAACTTGGAAAAATCTAATACTAAGGTAAGGTGGGTTAGGCGTTGGGCTGGGTTGTAGGGATACCCTTGAGTCAACAAAAAAGAAGAAAGAGAAGTCCATACCTTTTTATCATCTTTGAATGGGGTTTTGTGTGTCTCTCGCCTTAACATGATACCCATTTCTTGACCCCAACTTGGCGAAATGTAAGAACAAGGTAAGGCGGGTTAGGTGTTGGGTTGGGTCGTAGGGCTACTGTTGAGTCATAGAAAAAGGAAGAAAGAGAAGTCCATACCTTTTTATTGTATTTGAAAGGGTTTTGTGTGTCTCTCACCGCACCGTGACACCCATTCTTGACCCCAACTTGGAAAAATGTAAGACCAAGGTAAGGTGGGTTAGGTGTTGGGCTGGGCTGTAGGGATACACTTGAGTCAACAAAAAAAGGAAGAAAGAGAAATCCATACCTTTTTATTGTCTTTGAAAGGGGTTTGTGTGTCTCTTCTTTTGTGTGTCTCTCACCCCAACTTGGAAAAATGTAAGACCAAGGTAAGGCGAGTTAGGCATTGGGATGAGTCACAGGGATACCCCTGAGTCAACAAAAAAGAAAGAAAGAGAAGTCCATACATTTTTATCATCGTTGAAAGGGGTTTGTGTGTCTTTCACTCTAGCATGACACTCATTCTCAACCCCAACTTGGAAAAATGTAAGACCAAGGTAAGGTGGGTTAGGTGTTGGACTGGGTTGTAGGAATACCTTTGAGTCAACAAAAAAGAAGAAAGAGAAGTCCATACCTTTTTATGATCTATGAAAGGGGTTTTGCGTGTCTCTCACCCCAACATGATATCCATTCTCGACCCCAACTTGGTAAAATGTAAGACCAAGGTAAGGTGGGTTGGGTTGGGTTACAGGGTTACACCTAAGTCAACAAAAAAGAAAGAAAGAGAAGTTCATACATTTTTATATAATATAAAATATTATAATATAAATATATAATATAATATATTATCTTTTATATATATACAAGATAATATATTCATATTATAATATAAAGTTATAAATATAATATAATGTAATTTATTATCTTCTATATATATAAACATAAATTATATTTATAAATATCTTTTATAAATTTATATTATTTTACTTTCTCTTTTTTTCCTTCTTCATTCCTTTTATTTTCTATTTCATAATTGTTCATTTTTTCCCTTATTTGTTGTCTCTTACTTTATGTTTATTATACTCTTTTTATATCTATTTATCTCATTCATTGTTTATTAATATTACTTCTCTTCTGTCAATCTCGAGCATGGATAAGCTTATCTCTAAGAAGGTCATAGGATTTTCCATTGGTGATCACCTAGGATGGATAGGAATAGCCTACGTGTCAAAGGATTACCACCTCGACTTATACCCTCGTAGGGTCTTGCTCCATCTGTTGCCATAAAAGTTAGGGCTTGCACCAAGCTTAGCACTATAATTGGAAGAGAGATTACTAATTAGGAATAAGTAGATCACAATCAACTATTTTATGAGCCTATACATAGTCATATAACTCAGATGTTAATATTCATAACACATAAAAAAAATCACTTAGTACCAACACGAGGTGAGCTCAACTCAACATGTAACCACTGCCAAGTAGTCCAATTCATTTCCTTCCTTTAGCTTACTATTTAGACACACATTATGTATTGAAGACAAGTTATCAAATTTTCTTAACTATTTCATAACCATTTGATACCCCCATTTTGGCCTCATTTGAAACCTACTAAAAAGAGAAGGTCAAGCCAATTGGGAACAACCCAAAAATCTAAGAGTTATTCCCCCCCTAGACCCTCCCCCTATGGACTTGAGGTCATAGAGGCATCCTTCACCTAAGGAATTCCTATGTACTTGCTTTCAAACGAATCAAATTCAAGCATAGTTCTCCTCACAAGGTCTCTCAAGGACCTACACACAGGTTCCCATAATCAGGGGTTTCATTAATTGTATCTTAATCCAAAAAGGTTCCTTTAAGTGATTCCCATAGTTAGTAGTCCTTAATGACAAGCGAGGAATTCAATACCTTTCCCCATTAGCCAACTTAAATTAAGATCTCTAATATGACCTCACCACCTTTATTATTCATGTTCTAACAAAAGTATCTTAGAATCTCTTATAATTCCCTATCAAGGATATCATTCAACATTTGGTACTTTGATGATAGTTTATACTACAATATTTTATTTATTTAGGATTAGAATATGATAACTGACAACATGATTTAGTAATCTTATATATCACAAGTGTTGGTTCTCGATATCTTGAACCTCTACATTATACTAATAAGAAACCTCTTAAACATCCGTATATGAGGATAACACAATAGAATAAATATCTCAATTAGGATAAATAATTTAATATCAGTAAAAGCAGTAATACTCAAGATATTTTCACAATGTGATAATTATGTGAAGCCCCAATATGACTCCAAATGATATTCAACTAATATAATCAAGCATCATGATCTTATTAATTCACGACATCAATCTCCACTAGAATGTGTCATAACTTGATAATGCCATACAAAGATTATGTAAAATTTTAAAGATAAAACACAATAGATATACACTTTCTCTAAGAGAATTCGATATGTAACTCGACTCTAGATGGTTGACAACAAGATATCCATTGGATCGGTATCCAATATATATTATTACTCTCTTAATATCCCTTATTATCTCGTGAAATCCATTACTTTTAAAATAGTCTTAGCTAACGAAATATGAAATGTTCAACCTAGCCACATAATGTCATTTTGAACGTTGAAAGACATATGCCCATCATTACAAACTTGGGCTAAGCATAATCAATGTTTGATTCATACTCAAGATAATTGGAAATATTATGCTCATTATATCTTCATATAAGGATATACATTCCTTAATATTAGTAGTAATAATATTCTTAACCTTTTAATTTTATTTATCTTATGGTGTAACCCATTATCCTTGTAATAGCTTAGTTATTAGCTAGATAATATTTGAACTTGACACTTATAATTGATTACTTCTTATAATTGCATATATCCACATACTAGTATACCAACCCTATCATAATATGTCTTTTGGTATAGGTACCGAATATAGGGAACTCATGTTTAAAACTCATCCACAAACCTTATACTAAGACTTATTAAAGAACTTCATATAAGATAACATTCTCATAGTCTTTAAAGCTATTGGGCTTCAATATAAATACATCATGTAAACTATAGTGCATTATCCAACTATTAAAAGGCATACAACAATAATTATGGCATGTTTAAGCCTGATCAAAATCTAAGTCATGCTTAGGATAGTGGAAATAATGTGTTTGTTGGATCATCATATGAAGATACACCCAATAAATTTGGTTATGTTAATAGTCACAAAGACCATACAGGTCCTCCAAAACTAGATGTTAGCATACTTCCTAAGAGACAAGGTCGTCCTATGTCAAACTAATTATTATACTATGAATTATAACTAAGAGGTTTATAATTATAAAGTATGATAATCCATATATTTTGTTGCATTAAACTAGAATTCTTATTAACACATTGAATAATCATGCAATGAAAAATATAAATGTATGTTACAAGTATAAGCAAGATTGGTGGTGTTTTCATTAATGTTACATCATTGATGTCAACATAGTTCAGTATGTTAGAGATTGTACATGTATAGCTGAGATGCTTCTGAGATGTTGTGAGTACATGGAGCTATCTTTTTAGTGTTACATATGTGTTGTATTGATGAGTTTTCAAGTGCTTTTGAGAAAATTAAATAAAGAAGAGAAGTCGGTGTTTATAATGTGCTCCGGTATGTGCTCCACATTTCTCTTGTGTTGATCTTATGCTTGTGCAGATCTGAAGGTTTTTTAATGGTGATCTCATGATGATATATTCTAAGTTTTAACTTATGGTATGATGGTGTGTAAAAGTTATGTTCACTGGTGTGCGAACTGTTCTGTCAAAATTGGTCTTCTATGGACTGGGAGAAATAGTTTTGCTTTGCAATTCTCTGCTATTTCGTTTTAGATCTTGTGGATCTGGGATATGTCTTGTGAAGGTCTTTTCTATGCTCTGGAAAATAGGTTTGAAGGTTGGTGATCTAGAAGTCATGTTTCAGTAATTCAGTGTGAGTTTATACAGTTCAGATGGACTGGTGAAAGGTGTTCAGTGATTGAAGTTTGTTGTTTTGCTATGGATGTATCTGGAAGATTCTGAGGTGTATTCTTGTGCTTAATGAAGTATGTTGTGGAGTTCACGTGTCATCTTCTGATTGGAAAGCATGTACATCAATATTTATTTATTTTTTCATTAGGTTTGGCCGACCTGGTGTTTACACTTCATTTGAAGAATAAAATTTAATTAAGGAAGTGTGTGGTTGTTTTGGGATATTATTTTTGATCTTGAATAATGTATTATTGGTCCACTCTTATTCCTTTCCACAGTGGGAATTTTGAGTTTCCGACCTATTTTGAATTTATGAAATAAGGTCATTGTAGCCGACCTTGGAGAAAGTTTATAATGTCAAGAATGGTATAAAAACAAGTCGAATTGTGAAGAGTTGAATGACGGTGTGATGCAAAGTGAGGAAAGTGAGCCACAAATCATAAGAGTAGAAGTGTGTGTGTGAGTTGTGATAGTTTTTCTCCATTGAGTTGAAGGTAGTGAGATAAGGGTTTCTACAATCCTACGAATGTGCATTAATTGTTGTGGTGGATCTTTTTGTTCTATTTTGTATCTGAAGGCAATGAGCCTCCCTCTTGGATAGTGAGTCCTTTCTGTAGGCTGTGAGCCTTTGTACTTGGACAGTGAGTCCTCTTCTGGGCAGAGAGCCCTTAGCAATGATCCTTTGTTTTATAATCTTTTATATTGTGAGTTAACCCTCACCGTGGTTTTTTCCTCAGTGGTTTTTCCACGTAAAATTATGGTGTTCAGTGTGTCTATTTACTTTCTTTTATTTGTGTTTCATTCTCTTACTTAATAACAGAACAATGTGGTTGTAAGTGTTAGGTTTTAAGTTTGAATTATGTGACAACTGATTCACCCCCCCTCTCAGTTGTCTGTAACATATTTAACAATTGGTATCAAAGCTTTGGTTCCTTGTTGTAGAGCTTAACCACTTAAGGAAGATCCGATGGCACAGAAGTTGGCAATCCCTATGTTTGATGGAACTGACTAAAATGATTGGAAGGGACAGATGAAATGATATATTATCTCCTTTGGTTTTAAGACCTAGAAGGATGTTGAGATGAAGTATACACCTCTGTCTGGTGGTCTTACTACCGTAGATGAGATCTCTGCTTATGAAGAAAATGAGAAGGAAAAGTATACTATTTGTAGTGGTTTATCTAAGAATGAGAGAGCAAAGGTTTCTTCTTTGGAAACTGCATATGAAGTATGGAAGAAGTTGGAAGATATGTATGAAGGAAATGAAAGAGTGAAGTTGACAAAGAAGCTGGCGACGAAGCGTAGATTTGTGAATCTAAAGATGGAAGAAGGTGAAGAGTTTACAAGTTTCTTTCAGAGAGTTGAACTGACTACAAATGAGGTTAGAAATCAAGGAGGAAAACTATTAGATGAAGATATAATTGAGAAGATCTTGATAACCCTACCAGAGTGCTACAATGATAATATCTCAGTTATTGAAGAAGTATATAATTCTAAGACTTACACTTTGGAACAGTTATTTGGAACCTTGCAAGCATTTGAGATGAGGAAGTTCTGAAAAGAAGACAAGATAGAAGAAAAGAAAGAAATGAATTTTAAGGCATTGAAGGTTGAAGAGGAACTGGATAGTGATGGTGTTAATAAGTTGGAAGCAAATTTTACCAGGAAGTTGAAGAAAGGAACCAAAAAGTAAAAAGGTATGTTTCAGTTTAAATGTTTCAGTTGTGGTAATATTGGTCATTATGCTTCGAGATGTCCAAATAGAGTTGTGCATAAGAAGAACAAGGATTATAAGGATAAGGATAGGAAGGATAAGAGATATAAGAAGCTATACTATGTTAAAGAAGAAGTAGGAATTTCTGATGATGAATCTGAGAATGAGGTTGTTGATAGTGAATGCTTATTCTTAACTTTGGAAAGTAAATTTGTATCCACTAACCCTAGAAAATGTGCAAGCAAGAAAGGTCTAGAGAGTAAGAGGAATAGGATGGAAGGTACTTTGGTTACCGCATTTCATGCAAGACAAGATGAAGACTACTGGGTGATTGTTAGTGGATGTTCAAATCACATGACCGAAGATAAGAGTAAGTTCACTAAACTTGAGAAATATGAGGGTGGTTTAGTTATGTTTGGTGATGATTCAGGAGAAAAAATGTATGGGAAAGGTTCACTTAGTTTTGATGGAGTGCATAATACTGATGATGTATATTATGTGAAGGGTTTGAGGCATAACCTTCTAAGTGTTGGTCAAATGTGTAGCAATGGTTTTAAACTTGTGTTTTAGAATAACACCTGTGAAATCATAAAAGGATTCAAAAGTGGAGATATGATTGCTGTTGGAAGAAGAACTCATGGAAACATCTATTAGTTGAAAGGATTTGATGGTCATTGCCTTTTATCTTAAATTAGTGAAAGTTGGTTATGGCACTGGAGAATGGGACATGCAAATTTTGATAACTTGGTCAAGATCAGTGCAAAAGAGATTGTTCAAGGTATACCTAGAATCACAAGACTGGGTAATGTTATTTGCAAAAGTTGTCAATTGGGGAAACAAACAAGATGCAACTTTAAGGGAAAAGAGTACTCTTACTACCAAAATGTTGGATTTGATTCATACTGATCTCTGTGGTCTGACTAGGATTGGAATCATGAATGGTGATAGGTATTTCATGTTGCTTATTTATGATTATACTCAAATGACATGGGTTGCTTTTCTTAGAGAAAAGACTCAGGCTCTGGATAGGTTTAAGGTATTCAAAGCAAGAGTTGAAAATGAAGTAAATTTAAAAATCAAGTGTTTGAGATCTGATAGAGGTGGATAATTCACTTCTGGTGAATTTAATGCATTCTGTGAACATCATGGCATAAAAAGATAGTTTTCTGCTCTGAGAACTCCTCAACAGAATGGTGTAGTTGAAAGGAAAAAATGAACAGTATAGGAAGCAACTAGAACTATGATGAAAGAATCAAATGTACCAGATGTCCACTAGAGAGAAGAGATACATATTGTTGTTTATGTTCTAAATAGAGTTCAAATCAGATAGAACAACACTAAGACACCTTTTGAGTTATGGATTGGTAAGACTCCTACTGTGAAGTATTTTAAGGTATTTGGAAGAGAATTCTATATTAAAAGAGATGATGAAAATATTGGAAAGTTTGATGCTAGATGTGATGAAGGAATTTTTCTTGGATATTCTACTACTAGCAAAGCATACAGATGCTTCAATAAAAGGCTGAGAAAGATCATTGAAAGTGTTAATGTGAAAGTTGATGAAGATATACACAAACCTATTGAAATAAGTGACGTTGAACCTGGTGATCCTATCTATGGACATGTACCCGAGGAGAGTAAGGAGAATGAAGAGGAAGAGAAAGAAAAGCAAGTGGAAGAAAAAGAAGGAGAAGAAGAAAATGAACCAGAACCTGTTGTTAGAACTCCTAAGTATGTTTAGAAAAATCATCCGGAGGATCAGATAATTGGAAGTAAAAGTGAAGGTGTGAAGACTAGAAGTAGAGTTGCAACTGAGGTATATCTATTTTTTCTTTCTAAAATTGAACCTAAGATTGTGAGTGAAGCATGTGAAGATGAGAGTTGGATGAAGGCTATGAAAGAAGAATTGCAGCAAATAGAAAAGAATCAGACATGGGAACTAGTCCCTAGGCCTATGAATAAGAATGTGATTGGTTTAGAATGGGTGTTCTAGAATATGATGAATGAAATTGGACAAGTTGTAAGGAATAAGGAAAGACTGGTATGCAAAGGATTTTCACAAGTTGAAGGTATATATTTTGAAAAAACATTTTCCCCTATGGCTAGAATGGAAGCTATTAGGATGTTTTTGGATTTTTCTACTCATAAGAACTTCAAAGTGTATCAGATGGATCTTAAGTTAGCATTTCTGAATGGTTAGTTAGAGGAAGAGGTGTACATGGAGCAACTTGAAGGGTTTCAGTTGTTTGACAAACCAGACATGGTTTGTAAGTTGAAGAACACATTGTATGGACTAAAGCAAGCTCCCAGAGCTTGGTATGGAAGATTGGACAGATATCTGACAAAGCAAGGATTCAACAAAGGTTTTGCTGACAACAATCTTTACTTCAAAGTGCAAGGTAACAAAATGTTGATAGTAGTTGTTTATGTTGATGACATCATCTTTGGTGGAAATGAAGGCATGTGTAAGAAGTTTGCTGAAGAGATGCATAAAGAATTTGAGATGTCTATGATTAGTGAATTGAATTTCTTCCTTGGCCTACAAGTGAATCAAACTGACAAAGGGATATTCATTTCACAATCTAAGTATGTAAAAGAGTTGTTAAAGAAGTTTGGGATGAATGATTCCAAACGTTTTTGTACTCCTATGATAACTAGATGTAAGCTGAGCAAAGATGATGAATCTGCTAAGACTAATAAGAGAAAATATAGATCTATGATTGGTGGACTATTGTATCTTACAACTGCCAAAATGGACATTATGCATGTAGTGTGTTTGGTTTCTAGATTCCAAGTAGATCCTAAAGAGGCACATGTTGTAGTTGTAAAGAGGATATTTAGATATCTTAAAGGTACACTAGATTATGGATTATAGTATCCTAAGAGTGATGATTTCACCTTGAGTGCTTATACAAATGCTGATTGGGCTAGAAGTGTAGATGACCAGAAGAGTACCAGTGGTGGTGCTTTCTTTCTTGGTGGAAGATTGCTTTCATGGTTGAGTAAGAAGCAAGACTCGGTTTCTTTATCCACCGTAGAGGTAGAATATATTGTTGTAGCATCTTGCTGCACACAATTTTTGTGGATGAAGCAAACTCTGAAGGACATCAGAGTGATATGTGATCAGCCTATCCCTATTTTATGTGACAACACAAGTGCAATAAACATTTCAAAGAACCCGATTATGCATTCAAGAATAAAACATATATCTATCAAGTATCATCTCCTGAGAGAAAAAGTGTTGGAGAATGAGATCAGATTGGATTATGTGACCACAAAGCAACAAATTGCAGACATATTTACCAAAGCTCTTTCAAAGGATACTTTTGAGCATCTTAGGGAGATGTGGGTCATTGGCCCTCCTAACTAAGTGCACATGAAGGTGCATCAGTCTAGTGAATTCACATATTCTTCATTTATCTAGACTAATAAATGGGTCTACTTTGCAAGGGGAGTAGAAGTGGTTTCATTGTTGTAATCTGTGTGTACTCCTAAGGGGGAGTAATCAGAATTGTTGATCTTTGCCATTGATGTCAAAGGGGGAGAGAAATTCATGTGAAAAATAGTTGTTGAAGAAGAGAAGGTGTTCTCCCAGTATTGTGAAGGATGATGTTGTCTTTGATGGTTTTTCACATCATGTGTTTCCATTAATGACAAAGGGGCAGATTGTTGCAAATATGAGCAAGAGTGGTGGTGTTGTCATTAATGTTGTCATTGATGTCAACACGATTCAATATGTTGTAGATTATACATGTATAGCTGAGATGCTTCTGAGATGTTGTGAGTACATGGAGCTATCTTTTTAGTGTTATAGATGTGTTGTATTGATGAGTTTCCAAGTGCTTTTGAGAAAATTAAATAAAGAAGAGAAGTTAGTGTTCAGAATGTGCTCCGGTATGTGCTTCATATTTCTCTTGTGTTGATCCTATGCTTGTGCAGATCTGAAGGTTTGTTAATGGTGATCTCATGATGATATATTCTAAGTTTTAGCTTTTGGTATGATGGTGTGTAAAAGTTATGTTCACTGGTGTGTGAGTTGTTCTAGTAGAATTGGTCTTTTGTGAACTGGGAGAAATAGTTTTGCTCTATAGTTCTCTGCTATTTCATTTTAGATCTTGTGGATTTGGGATATGTCTTGTGAAGGTATTTTCTATGCTCTGAAAAATAGGTTTGAAGGTTGGTGATCTAGAAGTCATGTTTCAGTAATTCAGTGTGAGTTTATACAATCTGGATGGACTGGTGAAAGGTGTTCAGTGATTGAAGTTTATTGTTTTGCTGCGGATGTATCTATAAGATTTTGAGGTGTATTCTTGTGCTTAATGAAGTTTGTTGTGGAGTCCATGTGTCATCTTCTAATTGGGAAGTGTGTACAACAATGTTTATTTGTGTTTTCATTAGGTTTGGCCAACCTGGTATTTACACTTCATTCAAAGAATAAAATTTAATTAAGGAATCATGTGGTTGTTTCGAGATATTATTTTTTATTTTGAAAAATGTATTATTGGTCCACTCTTATTCCTTTGCACCACGAGAATTTTGAGTTTCCAACCTATTTTGAATTTATGAAATAAGGTCTTTGTGGCCGACCTTGGAGAAAGTTTCTAAGGTTAAGGATGGTATAAAAGCAAGTCAAATTGTGAAGAGTTGAATGACAGTGTGATGCAAAGTGATGAAAGTGAGCCACAAATCATAAGAGCAGAAGTGTGTGTGTGAGTTGTGATAGTTGTTCTCCATTGAGTTGAAGGTAGTGAGATAAGGGTTTTTGTAATCCTACGAATGTGCATTAATTTTTGCGATGGATCTTTTTGTTCTCTTTTGTATATGTAGGTAGTGAGCATCCTTGTTGGATAGTGATTCCTTTCTATAGGTAGTGAGCCTTTGTACTTGGATAGTGAGTCCTCTTCTGGGTAGAGAGCCCTTGGCAATGAGCCTTTGTTTTATAATCTTTAATATTGTGAGTTAACCCTCACCATGGTTTTTCCCTCATTGGGTTTTCCACTTAAAAATATGATGTTCGGTGTGTTGATTTACTTTTTGTTATTTGTGTTTCATGCTCTTACTTAATAACAAAATAGTGTGGTTGTAAGTGTCAAGTTTTAAGTTTGAATTGTGTGACAACTGATTCACCCCCCTCTCAATTGTCTTGCACTTGTTTAACAATGTATACACCTTCTTGAATAAGATGACTTAAAATAACACAACTTGAACTAAGTAATTCAAAAACTACATATTTTAGTTTAACATAAAATTCTCAAAGATCCTTTATACCAACAATATCTATGTTGAAGAAGGATTTTTCGAAAAAAACATGAGCGAGAAGTGAAAGCAACTGAAGTAGGGAGGGAAGAAAAATGATAGAAGGAGGGTTTCAAACTCTTCTATAGGTAGCTTCAAGGCTTGTGCAGATGGCAAGGATGAAGGAGGTCGGACAAATGATGATGGGCCTGCTGATAATGTTGGTTCTATTTTTTGTGCTCCTATTCTTGTTGCTTCAAGGGGGTTTGGACTAGAGGGCTCCCAAGGTGGCTTTGGTTTTACAAGGAGTGGCTCTATTGTTGGTGCTCCTTCTAAAAGTGTGAATGTCTCCCTTGAATCCTCGGTTGATGACCTATGGGCTTAGGAGTGGGATGAGGATGATTTCTTGTACTCTGATTTTGAAGATACTGTTGATGGTTCTTCCTTTGTTGCTTCCAGTTGTCCTAAGGATGGGCTCTATGAGGGGTTGGTTGAGGAGGATGAGCTTCTTCTTGATATCCTTCTAGAGGCCCGTCTAAAGACTCAGGGGAACTTGGATGGAAGTTTTGTTGAGAAAACTAGTGGCAACACTTTGTTTTCTAGTCTCAAAAAGGGATTCCTTCTCCCTGTTGTTGCTAAGGAGGGTGCACCTTCCTCTTTTGAAGTCCTTGTTGTTTCTCCTCTGCCACCTATAATTGTTGAGCTTCTCATTGATCGGTTGGATTGTAGGGCTGAGGCTTTGAATACTACTCAAATTGTTCTTCCTTCCTCCCATGTGGCTGCTTCGGAGGAGCTTCATGCTTTGGAGGATGGTGACGGGTCTGAACATTGCGAGGTTTCTGATGGTAGCCCCATTACTGATAATGAGGATGGACAAGTTGAGTTCGTTGTTCCTAACTCTACCTTTTCTTAGAATTTGGAATGGTTTAAGAGCTCCTTGGTTGAGAGATTTTGTGGCCTTCGTCCCAACATTGATGCTGTTAGAAGATGGGTTTGTCGGATCTAGAAGTTCTACAATCAAGTCAAGGTAACTACCATGATAAATCTTCCTCTTTTCCTTTCGTTGCAAAGAAAGTTGCTCTAAGGCCGTTCTTGATGGCCCTTGTTTTTTTGGTCAGAACAACCTTTTCCTTTAAAGGTGGTCTCTTGGTTTCAATCCTATGATGGACACTCTTAATTTTCCTATTTGGGTTTGTTTGCCAGGGCTGCCTTTGGAGTTCTGGCATGAAAATATTTTTATGGGTATTGCTAATTCTTTTGGGAATTTCTATTCTATGGATAAGATCACGAAATCGATGAAGCGATTATTGATTGCTAGGTTTTGTGTGTTAGTGGAGAATAACCTTATTCTCCCTACTTAGATAACTTTATCTTCAAGATTTGGTAAGTGGGTGCAACATATTGAATATGGAAATTCTCCCATTATTTGTCATTGTTGTGGTAAAGTAGGTCATGCCTCCTTTACCTACCTAAGGAAAAAGAAACAACACTTTGTTTGGAAGGAAAAAGAGAAGGTGTCTACTGTTACGGAAGATAACACCACTCTCTTTCAAAAGCCTCGGGTTGAAGATTCTAATGGCACCTTTGTTGATGGAGCTGTAGTGGTTTTGTTTGGTTGCTATTTTGTACTTTTTTGTTGTTCTCTACTATTTTTTGTTATTTTGCTAAGCTAAATGATCTATCTTTCATTTTGTAAAAGGTTTTAGGGCCTTTTCAAAACCCTGCTTATCTAATAAAAAACAATATCTATGCTTAGAAAAAGAACCTAAGCTACTAACATAATTTCATAAAGATATGTAGAATATGCACATGATATGGGAGAAAATATCTATTATTTAATAGAATCAAACCCAAATCAATTAAACAATATCTTAGGGAAGCAAAGGTGAGGGAGGTTACTAAACTATAGAGATGATATTGAAAATGTTTTGATGCAAAGAAATCTACTTAGCTAGATCCACCCTCATGGATGATCCCACAATACTGGTTTACAATTTTTGGCCAAACTGGACATTGAACTGAATTTTTTTAACTAAATCTTCACTTTTGAGCACCTATAGTTGCTAAACCATGAGGAATTTGAAGATGATGCAAACTAGTGATTTGTGTCATTTTGTCTATAGATTCTAAATATATATTTTAATTTTTTTTTTGAATAAGATTGCATTTCTTTTTCCATCTCCTTCAAAAACTAGTTTTTAGTAGTAAACACCATTTTTTAAGAGTGATGCTCACTGTAAACAACATATATTTTTTTCTATGAAAGATTATTTTTTTTTTTTTTTGAATTTAGCTTTGTAACTACAATATCTAGCATGTTCATTTGGTTTCATAGTGTTTTATTGAATATTTTTGTCTTAATCAAGTTTTAAATTCAAATAAATTACAATTTAGACATAGCCATACTATAAACAACATAACTTTTTTTGTATGTATCAAAATTCATTTTTTTCTTTTTTCACTCGATCAAGGACATCAATACCTAGCTAGAACATATTTTTTAGAATTTTTTTTGATAATCTACTATTTTTCCACATGTGTAGAACAAAGAGCTTGATTTTTGGTGAAAAACCTACATTAACAAGAAATAAAAAATAAATATAATAATCAAATTAAATATATTTAAAATTATACTTTTTGGGAAGCTTAGAATAAAGACTACATGCTTACAAATAGTAAATTTTAAATGAATTCATTTGATCACCCAAAAGGTATATCAAAAGTGGTTTTTTATCAACATTTTGACAGGTGTAAAGGAGACTCTGTTATAGGTATGGTTTAAAACTAGCAAAGTTCTATCCAAGGTGGTTTGATCTAAGGTGGTTTGGTCAAATCCTCTTCAATTAGAATCTTTTAAATGTGGTGTAGGGGCACCTAGTCAAATTGTGCAATTTTGGTCTAAGGTTAATTTTTGTTATTGTTGAGTCTAGATGTGATGTAATAAAGTCATAATAGACCATTTTCCATGTATTGAGTCATATTGAGTCGGTTCTAGGTAAAATTGTCATATTTTGTAATTGTTGCAAATGTTGCTTCAACAACTTTGCAATTTTTTTCTTATGTGCAAATTCAATGGTCAGGAGGTTTTGAAAGAATGTTAGGATAGTCTTTTTTGGTGGGAAAAGACTTTAAAAGGTGAGGAATGGTTGATGTTCTATTTGGTTGATGTAAAATTTGAATTTGAAATACATATACTCTATTTTTCCTGTGTTTACATTGAAAATATGTTGCTCCAACATATAGTACAGCCTTGTATGACATGTAGATGAACATTTGTGCACTTGAATGGATGGAGGATTGAATTAATTTTGTTTTGGTTTTTGTTTCATAGAGTTTCAAGTTTTTTATTGCATTTTTCTATTGACTACTAGGAAATCCTGAATTTAAGGGTTTGCTAGTGTAAAATGGAGTTGTAAGTCATTCCACCCGGTGAAAAATGTTCTAACTTGGTGGAATGGAATATTTAGATGTATGCTTTGTATTTATGTGTTTTGGAGGAGTAGGGAAGGCATATAGATGAATTTTGAGTGATGCCCTAGTTATTTTCATCCATATTTTAAGCAAAGAATGGTGGCTAAGAGTTGGAGTTTGATGAAAAGGAATTGGTAAAGAGTGGGAGTTGGTTTGGGGAGCATGTCTAGGCCCTATGATATTTGTTTAGGGTGTTGGTAAGGTGAAATAAGGCTTGGATTTTGTAGTTTCAAGAAACCCTCTTGTAAACAAGCCTAAATAGGCCTAGGTAGGGTTTTGTGAAAGGGTGATAGATTGATTGTTGCAATTGATAAAACTCATTGTTTCAGACCATTTGAGACCTGTGTAAATTTTTGCAATAGAAGTTTGTGTTTGGAGGAGTATTTGGTTTGAGGTTGCTTTTTAAAACATGGCTAATTGAGCCTAATTCCAACATAGCAACAGTTTTTAGAGGGTGTTGTTACAAAACAACCCTATGCCATTTTTGGATATGTCAAAGAAGAGCATAAAGGGTATTTGAAATGATGATTGGTTGGTGGTTTTTCAACTTCTTTTGAAAGTTATGACCAAAATTCACTGTTTGGTATGCTACAAGGCAGATTGGGGAAATTGTGAAACAACACCAACTTAGGGTTTTCAAGGTTGAAGGATTGTTCAAAATAGATTAAATTGTGATTTTTTGAAGATCTTCTCCCTACTCTACATCAACTTGGTATCAAAGCATAGGTTTTGGTCTTGAAGGGAAAATATTGAAGTTTGAAGAAGGAAAAGTTGCAATTTGAAGAAGGAAAGATGTCTCCAAAAGGTAGTACAGTCATTGCTAGAGAAATAAGGATGATGAAAGATTCTTAAGAAGTAGTTTTGGCTAGACTTTCAGCATTGGAAACAAATCAAAGGAGAGGAAAGGCCACTGAAGAGGAAAGTGACCGAGAGAAAGAAGAAGAGGGTGAGAATGAAAACCCTCCAAGAGGAGTCCAAGGAGATGATGAATTGGACCCTAATGAAAGAAGGATGGTTAAGATGTTGAAGGCTGTCATAGGAGATGCTTTTGAGGTGAAAATAGATTTGCCAATGTATAGTGGAAATTTGGATACAGAAGAAGTGTTAGATTGAGTTGATGCACTGGACAACTATTTTGAGTACAAGGAGGTTGCAGTAGAACAGAAGGTAAAGTTTGAAAAGACTAAGTTGAAAGGCTCTGCCCTAACTTGGTGGAACTATGTGGAGGAGGAGAGAGTGAAACAAGAAAATAAAATAAGTTCATGGGGTAATATGGTGTCAAAGATTTAGAGTCAATTCTTGCCAGTTGATCATGCAATTCAGATATTTAGGAAGTTACAAAACATAAAGCATAAGGAAAAGGATGTCATGGCCTACACAAAAGAGTTTCACAAATTAAGCATTAGAGTTGGTCGTGTTGAAGATGAGACTGAGAAGATAGCAAGGTATTTGAATGGATTTAGATTTTAAATTCAGGATAAATTGAGTCTTGCTACTCCTAGGATGGTTGAAGAATGTTTTCAGTTGGATGCTAGGGAAGAAGAGAAGTTAAAGAGAAGGAAAGAAAAACAAGGAAGAGGCAAAGGCAACACTAATAGGGGAAGAGGTTCAAGGCAGTCCTATGAGGACCAAGAAGATGCAAGTAAAAGAAAAGACCAAGTTGTCGATCAAAGAGGTGGATTTAGAGGCTTTAGAGGAAGATTTGGTGGACAAGGTGGAGGTTCAAACATATTTTCAGGGAGATGTTATCATTGCAATCAATTTGGCCATCAAGTAGGGAAGTTCCTGGAAAAACAAGCTTCTAATTCAACTTGTGGTGAAAAGAGAGTTCAATTGGTGCAAGAGGATGATGATGAGAGTGTCAACTCTCTAAAGCAATATTCTGCTCCAGAAGTTGGAGAATCTTTGATGGTTAGAAGAACACTCCTCAAAGCATGAAAGGAGAAGGATCCACAACAAAAAAAACACTTTTCATGACAACTTGAAAGTGCATGGGAAAGGTATGTAAAGTTGTAATAGATTCTGGAAGTATAGATAAAATGGTGTCTATTGAAATGGTTGACAAACTTAAGTTGGAAAAGATACCAAATGATACACCTTATAAAGTGTCTTGGTTGAATGAGAGTCAATTTGTTTTGATGAATGAGCAAGCTTGGGTTGAGTTTAATATAGGTGGATACAAAGATAGGATTCTATGTGATGTGTTGCCTATGGATGTGTTCCATTTGCCACTAGGGAGACCATGGTAGTTTGATAGGCATGTAATATATTATGGTGGAAACAATAATTATGAGATTGAGAAAGATGGAATCTCTTTTACATTGACTCCATTGATAAAATAAGATAAGGGACAAACTAAGGTAGTTAAAGTGATCATGTTTGGAAGAAAGGAATTCATCAAAGTAGAGAAAGGAGAGAATATGACACTTGCAACCACTATCAAGCATGGGGATACTAAAACATCAGATTTGAAGGATGATTCAATTTTGGAGGGAAAACAATTCACAAAAGTAGAATAAGAAGACAAGAACCTTGCAGCCATTTCAAAGCATGGGGATGTTGAGACAACAGGTATGAAGCATGATTTTCCTTTGGAAGGACATGATATTGAGTTAATGACAACATCTAATATGGAGAAGGTCAAGGATGAATTGATCTTGAAGATTCAAAATGAGTTTGAGGAGTATGTTGCTAGGAAGGTAAAGGAGGTGTTCCACTCCTTGTTTTCAAAAGGAGATATTGGCCAATTCATTTATTGTATGGCAGGGGCTCATAGGTCTAATGAAGTAGCAGTTGTAGATGCACCACATCAGGTGGAAGAGATGAAAGGTAAAGGTGAAGAGGTGAAAGGTGTGTTAAAATAAATGTGGACAAATTTGAGTACACAAGGAGGGTAAAGAAGAAGACAGTTCATAACAATGATGGCTAAGGTATATTTATAGGAATAAAAGAAGGTTCAACATTAGTTACAGATGAAGGGGTCAAGGCACATTTATCAAGTAGGTCATTGAAATTGGAGCAATTTTTGGGTGACAAAGAGTTCACTAATGCAAGGAACAACACAAATTTTCAATACTTGGTTCAATGGAAGGGATTACTAGATGGAAGGACATTTGGAGATCAAAGAAATGATGTGATCAAGCATGGTTTGTTGCAGCACAATCCTCAAGGGACTTAAGTCTTTTTTTCTGTCCGAGTGTGTGGTGCAGGGGCACGTAGTCAAGATGTGCAATTTTTGTCTAAGTTTAAGTTTTTGTGTTGTTGAGTCTAGATGTGATGTAATAAGGTCATAATAGACCATTTTCTATGTATTGAGTCATATTGAGTCAGTTCTAGGTAAAGTTGTCATATTTTGTAATTGAACATTGCAAATGTTGCTTCAACAACTTTGCAATTTTTGTCTTATGTGCAAATTCAACGGTCAAGAGGTTTTGAAAGGCAGATAGGATAGTTTGTTTTGGTGGGAAAATACATTAAAACGTGAGGAATGGTCAATTTTTAGTTTGGTTGATGTAAAATTTTTATTTGAAATACATATACTCTATTTTTCTTACATTTACATTGAAAATCTCCTACTACAATGTATAGTATGGCCTTGTATGGCCTGTAGATGAACATTTGTGCACTTGAATGGATGGAGGATTGAATTAACTTCCTTTTGGTTTTTGTTTCATAGAGTTTCAAGGTTTTTATTGCATTTTTCTGTTGACTGCTAGGAAACGCTAAATTTGAGGGTTTGATAGAGTAAAATGGAGTTGTAAGCCATTCCACCTAGTGAAAAATGTTCTAACTTGGTGGAATGAGATATTTAGATGTACGCTTTGTATTTATGTGTTTTGGAGGAGCAAGGAAGGTAGATAGATGAATTTTGAGTGATGCCCTAGTTATTTTCATCCATATTTTAATCAAAGAATGGTGGCTAAGAGTTGGAGTTTGATGAAAAGGAATTGGTAAAGAG
Organism: Sequoia sempervirens; assembly: GCA_007258455.2. NCBI lineage: Eukaryota > Viridiplantae > Streptophyta > Pinopsida > Cupressales > Cupressaceae > Sequoia > Sequoia sempervirens. Next base: position 86,363 of record VDFB02323068.1, on the reverse strand, counting down.
TGGGAATTGGTTTGGGGAGCATGTATAGGCCCTATGATATTTTTTTAGGGTGTTGGTAAGGTGAAACAAGGCTTGGATTTTGTAGTTTCAAGAAACCCTCTTGTAAACAAGCCTAAATAGGCCTAGGTAGGGTTTTGTGAAAGGGTGATAGATTGATTGTTGCAGTTGATAAAAATCATTGTTTTAGACCATTTGATACCTATGTAGATTTTTGGAATAGAATTTTGTGTTTGGAGGAGTATTTGGTTTGAGGTTGCTCTGTAAAACATGACTAATTAAGCCTACTTCCAGCGTAGCAACAATTTTTAGAGGGTGTTGTTACAAAACAACCCTATCTCCTTTTTGGATATGTCAAAGAAGAGTATAAAGGGTATTTGAAATGATGATTGGTTGGTTGGTTTTCAACTTCTTTTGAAAGTTATGACCAAAATTCACTATTTGGTATGCTACAAGGCAGTTTGAGGAAATTGTGAAACAATGCCAAGTTAGGGTTTCAAAGGTTGAAGGATTGTTCAAACTTGATTAAATTGTGATTGTTTGAAGTTCTCCTCCCTGGTCTACATCAAAATGGAACTTTTCAAAGCTTAAATCATTATATTTTTTAAAAATATGTGATTTCTGCAAAAATCATGATGTCCCAAAAAGTGTAAACCACTACTGTGGGATCACCCTGGCCTCTTTTCATAGCCACATCCATCACCAATCTTGCCATAACCTTTCCATGGCACAGTTATTTGTATAAGTGTTACTGTTACCTTATCTCTTCGCATACATTGATGAATGTCCAAAACTTGTTCATGAGCTCTTATTGCAAAACAAACATAAAGTACATGATCAAGGGTTATGGGTTCTAGATCTACACCCACAAATTGCATTTTTTCAAAAGTTTCTAAAGCCTTTTCAACAACTCAAATTCTATGTAAATCTTGTGATCAGGGTAATCTCTGAGAACATCTCGCTTTTGGTGGATTTTTCTCCACTTTTGTACCCTCTCCCTACTCCCATGTGATTATTCTCCACCACAAATCTTGCTCTTTATTGGCAGTACCCTATCCTTCAAACACTCTTATTCCACTCGCCACTCTAGTGATGAGGCGTAACGCTTCTATAAGTCACACCAACACCATACCCAATCTTCTCCTACCTTCCAATCACAAAATCACTCTAATCCCATCTATTATTCTCTTCCCACGTGAATATCTCCTTTGATGATAACATCTATCTATTCTTCTTTGTTGGGTGTCCATATTTTTGTTCCAAAGCTCTCATTTTCACTTAGGTGGGGATAAAAATGACAATGTTTGTGGACTTTTGGCTTACTCAAGTTAATATTTTCATACTTCAACTCATCTCACCCAATTCAATCATCTTCCATGTAATTTTCTTCTCCTTTCCTGCAAATTTATTTTCTCTCTACCTTTGTCTCACATTTTTTCTCCACAAAACCTCTATTGCTGATGTCCTAAGAGGGAAAAATAATATCCCCAAACTACTTGAAAACATGCTTTTATGGTGGGTCATGAGTCCTTTTTCTGTGCACCATATTTGTTCTTGCATCTTGTAGTCTTATCATGCAGAAGAAGGGATGTCCATACCTTAACATGACATTGGAGGAAAATGGTAGGGGTGTCATTCTACGTTAATTGTGCAACCTCTCCTTTATATCTAGTCACCCTTTCTTGGTTCACGCATGCCATTACTCTCATTAACTACCATTCTAGAGGTTTTGATGGTGTGGGATTTGACACCTGCTACTCATAAAATATATTTTTAACTGAAAAACTATACAATTTAATCTTTAAAAAATATCACATAATTTGACACGTGAAAAAATGTCATGCCCCCGCTCGAGTAGTAGTGGAGAAAGAATGGATTAATATATGTGGTGATTATGATGTAATGAGAGCAGTGATGACTACATCCCTTTATTGCCTCTAGACAACAATTATATTTCAAAGCCAAAATGGAAGTGATTATGATTAATAAAATGCAACAATTTAAAGGAAGATGTTTATCATAAAGGCAACGATTGGAATGTAGCGATTAAGTGTAAAGATAATATTTAAAATAAATAAACAAAGGAGATTATAAAGATTAATTTAAGAACAAGCAGATCAGTGCTAAACTTGATAATAATAATAATAAATATTGATTACCCCTTAAACAATAATCATTAACAGATGGACATGCCTCTTGGACGAGTACATATCATGAAGGGGGGTGTCTATTAGCCATTTATATATATAAGAAGAAGTGAAGTCAATAGCAAAGATCATCAAAAAAGGGAATAAGAATTCTATCGCCCTCTACTAGAAAGTTGAGTAATCTGCAAATCAAATGTATCAATTAGATTTAATATAAGAAATTGTAGGAATTTAATACAACAAATAGGATCTAGTATGAGTTTTAGAGATAGTGTGCAGTAATTTTTTTATGAATAAGTTTTGATTTCTCTCACATACATATATCATAGTATTGATGTAATAGATTAATATTCCTTTAGAATGAATAGATTATATATGTATATTTTGTATGTCTTTATCCTATGATCAATCAAATGTAAGGTTGAAGGAAGCAAGTTAGGGAGATGCAGTTTATGGGCTCTCCCATGCTAACTAGCCCACCCCAAGGGTGGAATTGTCTTAGTTTGGATGTTCATGTTGCTTGGGGCCAAGAGGTGAGTTGTCTTAGTTTGGACGTTTGTGCTCTTGGGCTTAGATAGGTTGAGTAGTTTATAGGCATCCCTTTCAAGGATTTCCTATCAAGCCAAATTATGACTAGTTGTTAGGATGGATTCAAGGAGTCTAAATCATAAGGAGAATGGATAAGGAAACATGGATAGGGAATGCAGATACAAGTTTACCCACTAAGTAGCCCACCTCGAGAGTGGAATTGTCTTAGCTTGGACGTTCTTTCCACTTGGGGCCAAGGGGCAAGTTGTCTCAGTTTGGAGGCTACATGCTCTTGGGCTTAGCTGGGATAGCTTTGGGCGGACTTATCATGTTTCTCATCCAATTCCTATTATGATTAAACTCCCATTATGCAATATGGATATGGTCTGGTTTAATAGTTATTTATTTACATGGTTCAAATATTTATATATGTTTGATCATATGAATTATATTCCAATATTATCTAACATGATTGTAAGACCTAAACCAAGATTTATCATACTTAAAGCATTTAATTGGTAATTTATAACCCTAACTACATTGAAACTTGTGATTGTAGGGCAAGATTTAGGGAAATCCCAAAAAGGAACATTAAACAAAAACACCACCTACTTAAATTATTAAATATTTTATTCTTTATCTATTTTGAAAGTACTTCCCACAAAATTATAATCAAGATGGAAAAAATGCACGAGTTCAAGATGGAAGGAATGTAGCACCCCTCCGATTTGCTTATATTTTTAGACAGTGCTTTTACTTTGATAGACCATGATACTATGTTGTTATTTGATCGCTGACATTGGAGCGATGATGGTTTTTATATTGTGATGTGATGGTACACTTTATGGATGATTATTGATTATGACATGCGTTCTGGTTAGCATAGTTGATTATTTGAGTTGATATTGATATATGATCATCTATAGTTAATTGATGTTTTAGTTTCATTAGTTTTGATGTGATATTGTATTGGTGAAGGGAACGGGATTGCATCACTCGCTTGCGAGCGCCCTGTGATTTCACAAATTTCTCTTCACGGTGTGTTTGATTCATGATTTATATATATGTACGACATATGTTTTGATTGCAGGATTGCAAGTACAGGGCATCAACTTCACCTAGATTCACAGGTTTGAGTGTTTCCATTGCCCAACGATATAGTTGATTAGGAGATAGTAACGAGGTTTCCTTGTCAAGCCACAACCCTAGTCACAGTGTGTCGTCAGTCCTTGTTTCGGTATGCTTTGTTGTTATGTTGTCCACGCTTTCCTTGTCATTTATTTATTTTGCAAGGTATGTTATGTGGGAAATTAATGTTAATTAATGCTTATAATGGTTTTTAGTGATTATTTAATTAATTTTGATTAATGTTGTTAGAAGCTTTATATTTGATTTAATTAATTAAATTAAATTTATTTTGTAAAGTGATTTAATCTTTGTGATTAAATTTATTTTATAAAGTGATTAAATCAATTAGATTAAATTTTATTAGAAATTAATATGTGATTTTGAATTATCAAATGCATAAATATCTTGTAATTATCTTAGAGGAAATATTTGTGATTTGTTTTGGGAAAGATATTTTATTTGTGACATGTGTTAGAAAAATTAAACACTGTTGTTGGGAATTAATTCTCGGATAGAATATTTGCATTAAACTGAAAGAAGAAAGAGGCTACTTCACATAAATTAGAAGATATTTTGGAGAGGTTGTTAAAAAATTGGAAGAGGTTGTTAAAAATTGGTTGTTGAAAATTGGGGAAGAAGTTCTCGAGAAATTTTGGCTCTGGTTTTGTTTTTATCTTTCTGGAAAAGTGGATAATTTGGAAGCTTTGGTAAATTGGAATCTAAAGGCGAAGCTCTACTTCAAACATCATTTCCTCAAGCATCCAGAAACAAGTTCTTTAAATTGTTTTTATTGTTATGCAATTTGGAAAGATTGTCTGAACAAGAATATGTTATTTGTGTAGAAGCTTTAATTTATTTGGTAAATTTGATAGATTGTCGTGAAAGCTTAGAGCTTTTGTAGAATTTTTTTTACATTTTGATTTGTTTGAAAATTAGAAAATTGTCGTAAAAGCTTTAGAGCTTCTGTAGAAATTGATTTAAAAAAAAATAGAATACCCAAAAAAAATTTATAGTGAAATATGAGAGCCTTTGTAGGAAATTGTTTTTAAAACAATAGAAATCTTAGAAGGAAAACAATAGAAGATTTGGAAAATATTTGTAGGAATGGATTTAAAATCTTCCTGTCAAAATTTGTGGAAAATCTTGTTTGTATGGGAAAAGATCTTCCTGTAGAAGATTATTGTTTTGTTTTGTTTTCCCAATTAGTTTTTATTTGGCTTGGGAAATTGAAAACCTCTGGAAGATTTTGTAAACATTTCCTGTAGAAAAATTTGGTAAAATTGCACATCTGGAGCTATCATTTTTGATAAATGTATATGTATATATATATGTTTATTTATAAAGTACCTAATGAAATTTTATTTTTAAAAACTTGGAATTGTACAGTGAATTTAATCATAGGTCTGAGAGATTTATAGAATTTAAATTTTATTTGTATGGGGTTGGGGGGCTACCCCCATAGCCGTCCCCATAGGGGGAGGCGGATTGTGGAGGCAACGCCCAACGCTGCCCTCACAGGTTGCGCGCCCCATTCAGGAGAGCCGGTGTTGTGAGGTAGTGCCAACGCTATCCCACAGTGGTCGTGTCCATAAACTTTTTCATCTGTCCTTTATTTATTTTGATGGTTTGTTTAAATGGTTTTTTTTTAAATATATAAAATATATTTATACATATTATATTTATTATGTGTTTTGGAAAATTAAAATTAATTTTAATATTTAAATAATATGTATATTTGTGTGTATATATATATATATATATATATGAGTTTTATAATAGGTTCATGCAAATGCATGAATCAGATAATTTTTAAATGAATGATTTAAAAGAGGAAATTGAATTTTTAAATAGTTGAAATTGAGAAATTGATTTAAACAATTAGATTTAATTACTTTATTGTCTATATATATATATATATATATGAGTTTTATAATAGGTGCATGCAAATGCATGAATCAAATAATTTTTAAATGAATGATTTAAAAGAGGAAATTGAATTTTTAAATAGTTGAAATTAGGAAATTGATTTAAACAATTAGATTTAAATACTTTATTTTATGTAATTTAAATTGTAATAAGCTAGTTTATTTGGGCATTGTGTTACTGTATTTTCTTGAAATGGAAATTCGATTTAGGGAATCCTAATGATAGTTTTATTACTTGCTTGAATTGCTTATTTAATTATGATGTCTTTTGTTCACGTAAGTTGGGGAAATTGGATAGTCATGTATGTAAGTCTTCCAGATGATGTTATTTTATGAGGGGGTTGTTGTGATTTATGGTTTAGCCCTATGATTTCCCTTGGGTAGTGCACTTGGTTGTTATTTTGTTTAAACACTTGATTACTACGAACGGGATGTGTTGCCTCTTATATTTTGGTTTGGGATTTAATACCGTTGTGTGCACTTTGTTTACCCTTGGGTTTTTGGAGTAGATCCTTGTGTTTTCAGTAGGGGAGTGGCTCTCAATGGGGGTCGACACACAAAGTGGTCCCAGGATAACTCATGTGAGAGTTAGTTAATTCAGTGGAAATTAAATAATTGTATTAGGGGAAAGGGTAGCTTAAATCATATAACTTGTTAGTTGTGCCTCACTCATGGGCTCAAGGGCTTGTTTAGACTTGGGATGAGACACGAAGGCCTAGAATGGTAAGACCATTATCTTGTCCCTTTGAAAGATATTTGATTCTGCATCGGTTTGCATGTGGGGCCAAGGGTCGTGAGAGGCTACTAGGGTAACCCAAGATGGGGGTCAGGACCTAGGAAGATCTGCCAGGGTAACCCATGCAACTTTGTGATGACACTCCTCCTATGTCAACAGTCAGTATGTATTGTGTAGTCGATATACTTGATTATTTTACTCTAGAAGCAATGTAACCTTTAGGTATGTATTGTTCTTGTATGGTATAGTATTGTGTGTTTCCTATGTCTAGAGGTTGTTGGTTTTGCCTAGGAAGCCCTTTTACTATCTCCTAGCACAAGGGTTGGGCCTTTGGGTACCACTTGGTTGGGTGGAACATGCACCTTACACCGTTGGGTTCCCATTTCATGTTCGTGATGGAAGGATATTCCAGATTGGAGAGCTTGTGTGTACCAGTTGCTTTTTACTATTTCTTATATTATTTTGTATCAGTTAGATACTTTGTATATGTTCTACTCTTCATTTTTATTCGAGGAGGATTCTTGTATCAATGTAATTGTAACATTAATGTATAGTCTTCCTCATTTTGGAAATGAGATTTATAACTGCTATTCTAACGCTCGAGAGATGATGTTAAAATAACCACATCATTTTCCAAAACTCATTACATTCCAAGTATAATAAAAGTAAAAGATACATATATCAAGATCTTTCCATAAATGCTCAAAAGGTAAATTCAGTAATAAATTTCATTCCATGTATGCAAAAGAAGTAAATTGCATTAACAACAAAGATATTTGCAATGATACATATATAAATGCCATTTGCATATCAATGAGTTTCCATAAATGCATTCATGTTCCAAGTACACCATTATCTTTCAATCAATACATCTATTTCAATGTTACATCAAAACTTTCATTGCAATACATCTATTTCAATGTTACAATATTGAATTTCAAATAGAGTTACATTTACAAGTGGGCTTTACAAGCCATTCAAAATGATACATGAATACATTTATAGCATGTGAACCTCTGAACCTCAACCACCGTGACACCACTAGTTTTCTTGCAAGCTGGGGCCAAGAGTGTGGTTAAGGTGCCTTTTCTGCCCAACCACGAAGTACAAGACTTCCCCGGATTTCTCCCTAACTCGAAGAAATCCCCGGCCCTGCATGAGGAGCCTAGCAACCTGAAACAACAACGCAGGGGGGAACTCTCAGTGAAAGCTTGATGCCTATATGCATTCCTAACATTAGAATCACATATTTCTTGCAAACAGGAGGTGGCAGAGACCTATATACATTTAGTTATAGGCTTTTAATTCCATCTATTTCAATGGTGCATGTGGTTGGCCAAGCATAAATAAAACAAATGATAGTTTTAGAAAAGGTAAAACTACTATCTCTATGGGTCCACCTTCGGCATCCTGTCCCAGAAGTTTCTCAAAATACAGTAAATAATGAATTTTCTATCTAAGTTCACATTCAATTTTACACATTTCTAATTCCCAAGAAATTTCATCATTTTCCAATGTTCACACGAAGTGTGTCAAAATAGATTTTCATGCATACACTCAGTATGAGAAATTTTCTATATGTATTTCTATTTAAAGTTACTAATTTAAGAACAATCCAAGTTTTGTTTTCTAAAATAGCTTGATCAAAGTAAATAGACTTAATAGATCCAAAAAAAGAAAACTACTCTTTTTAGGAAATTTACTAGTTTTAAATGTGGTTTCAATAGTCTATATTTGCTATAAAGTTTCATCTTCATCATTCAACATAGCCTTATGAGTATTTCACTAAGTTCAAAAATGATATATGGTGACTCATACAATGCATCGATAATAAGAAAAATAACAATTTTAGAAAAGAAAAACAATGTAAATTTCCAGATTTGCATATAAATACAAGTTTGCTACTGTACACAGAGTTATTTATGTGGATTTATTCTACTTTTTTTTAAGTTTTAAGTTTTAGATATTAAAGTTCACCGTACAGATCTGTATATATATTTATTATGTATGTATATATATATGTATATATATATGTATATATTTATAATATATAAATATATATATAAATACATAGTAGACTTATAGCTGACTATATATACTGAGCTATGTTTTTCTATTTGATACCAATGACAAAAAGTAATGTTTTATGTAGCAAATTGTGATATTTATGCCAGTGTATATATATAAATATTATATATATATTTATTTAAACATGTATTTATTCATATATCAGCAAGATTCCAAACATAATTGTATTTATGTCTGTAAGTGTGTGTGTGTATATGTATATATATATACCAAATTTTACAAATCGCAGAAGTTTCAATGCAGACAACAGTGAGTGCTTAAATTGCAGTTGTTAAAGAAACTTAAATCGCAGTTTTTCAAAGATTATCATACAGTTTTAAAAGCATACAATACACACTAAGGGCTTACGCCCCCCCCATATGGGGAGGCACTTCATGTGGAAGGAAACGCTTCCTCCATAGGCTGCGACCTGTGGAGGGAGCATTGTCTCCCACAATGCAACCCTTCCCTTATGGGGAGGGCTCGGCTATGGAGAAATCCTAGATGCCCCTTCTACATACTACAATTTTCATTAAACAAAAACTTCAAATTCAATAGTTTCTGAAAACTCTTTCTTTCATAAATTCATTTTTATAAAATGGAAAAATAAAATGTGTATATTTATAATATATATATATACACACAGAGAAATTATGGGTGCATATATATATAAGTATATATATATTTTTTCAGAACTTCTGTGAAATGAATAGCAATCTGGAATGAAATTATAAACCACAGTTTGCAAAGGAGAAAAACCCCAATCTGGAAGTGGAGAAAGTATGCAATTTCTTTTAAAGCACACAAAAGAATAGAAGATTTTCTCAATCTTTCACAGTCTTGCATACAACTCAAACACTTGGCATTCAAATTCTTCAGTAATATTTTCATATTTCAAACAAGATTTGTGGAAAAAGAATGGAAAACCTAGATATTTCGCTCCCAGCTGGAGATGCTCTTTAGACAACTTCTTCTCTTTGCCCCTTTTCAATCTGGTTTTTCTGAGAAAGCTTCTTCTCTTCCCTCCTTTCCAGCTACTTTACCAACTCTTTAATTTCTTACTATCTCCCAAAGAATAATTCTCAAACTCACTATTTTGAAGGGTTCCGCATTTTCTTGGCAGCCATTAAGCAAAAATTGCAGAGTTTAATTTCAAGAATGTTTTCCAAGAACAATTGCTTCTCTCAGGAAGTTCTTTTCCTTTTAATAATATTTCACTTTTCCATTTCCTACCCTAATCTTGAAAAAATTAGATTTTAAAATAAGAATAATATTTAATTTAATTCCATGTAAATTCCCCTTTTGAAAATATCTATGCAATAATAAAATAATTATCCTCTAGCTATTAGTTAACTTATTAACTCAAAGATTAACACAAATTAAAAGAAGAATAGAATGCATAAGCATTTAAATCAAAATCTATATTTAACTATAATTAAAATTTAATTCCTTTACTTTTTCATGCTTTCATTTCATCATTTATTTAATTTACTAATTGTTATTTAATTTGTAGATGATTCAAAACAAACACACTAAAATTGACATTCCTAAATGCAAACTACATGAATCTAAGTGCTCGTGTGTGTGATCGAGAGGATTTCCTGCTTTGTCCTGTCAAGAAGCTAACCCCCTCTCCTTAATCACAACCTTGGTCTTCAACCTCCTGCAACTCAAGTGCACTCAGGCACACAACAATAATTGAATTAGTATCACATAAAGATATAAATAAAGCAATATATTACATAAATTAAAATGTTTCTACTCTATTTTTCTTCATTTTCAAAGTAAAACACATTCAATACTATTCAACTTTTCATAATTTAAATAAACACTTTTATTTATCTCCACACCAAAACACCATCATATTAATTATTATTCTACCACGCACATCAAAACATGTAACAAATCCACACAAAACCAAAAGCAACCTGCATCAGGGCTGAGACGTGACAACTATATTGAATAAATGCAATCAATTGATGATTCTTTAATGTAATTTGTATCTAATGAGATGAGTTTAATGCTTTGGATGTATGTTATTTATTTCATGAGTATGATTTATATGCTATGGATTAGTTTACTTTTGTATGTTATGGGATTGTAAGCTTTGTCGCGTACCTTAGAGGATGTATGCGTTAAGTTTAGTTCACTTTACTTATTATTAATTACACTTTAAAAAAAAAATGTTATGCTTCTGTTGTGGTTGTGTTGTCCTCTAGGATTACGTGTTGGGGCATTACACATGGTATCAAAGCGCAAGTTTAAACACTGGGTGCTCTAAGATAATATTGAACCCATTAAGTTGTTAGTTGTGTAGGATTTAAGTTTTCCTACCTTATCTCATACCTTGTTGTGTCTGTGTAGGATCATGCCACCTAGGCAAGGTCACAATAGAGGTCATGGTCATGGTCGTGGAGGTAGTCACAGAGGTAGTCAATATGATTCGATGGTTTTGGTAGTGGTCTAGAGGGTGACATGGTTGATAGAAACCCTTCGCTAGCAACCCCTAGGGTTTCATCCACCTTGTGTTTCACCTTGGGGAGCACTAGTGATTTTTGTGAAGAAGAAGGATGGTTCTATCCGTATGTGCATAGACTATCGTCAGTTGAATAAAATGACAATCAAGAACTGATATCCCTTACCTAGGATTGATGATTTGTTTGATCAGATCAAGGGTGCTACGGTATTTTCAAAAATTGATCTTAAGCTAGGGTATCATCAGCTACACATATTTGAATCTGACATTCATAAGACGATATTTCACACATGTTACGGGTATGTGCAGGATCATGATGGGCCAAAAAGTGGCAATATGATGGGTATGTGGTTGACGACTTTTTTAACCCAAAATTGATGAAACAAAAAGGGTTTTTAAAGGAGATTCTCATCTTTCCACCAATATAAATTATTTTGTACTTTGAATTTAATAAATAATTATTATTCATTTTCTATTTGAATTACGATTAAAGTCCTGATTGATAGGATGATTGAAAAACATCTATAGCTTTCAAATGATATCACATTTTTTGAATCCAAAATATGCATCACATTCTATGCTTCGTATATTATAGGATTAAAAAAAGAAAAATTGAATTTCATAAAGTTTTGACCAAGTTAAGGTGGTCGACATATGAGTTTTATATTTTTAAAAAGTTGTAATAAAAATTCATAATTAATTATTTACTTGGAAAAAATTACAAAAAAGTATGCGTCACATCCAGACATGAGTCATCTACTTATAGCTAAAATCAGGTATAAAAAAATATTATCATTTTATTATGGTTAGGGTGGTCAGACAGATGCCTACTTCTTATTTTTTCCCTGAAATTTAAGTACTACTGCATTGAAATTTCAAATTTTCACCAAATAGATTTTTTATTTTTTTAAAATAAACATAGTGGTTTAGAAACTACATTCAATTTTATACAGATTCTATTCTTACGTATTTTTGAAATAATATACATAACTTATTCAAAATTTTACGTCAAGTTTCCTAACTCTGATTTTTCTGAATTTTTTGCCACTTAAGGGCCTATTTTTTCTATGATGATCCTGCACATACCCTTACAGTCACTACAAGTTTATAGTGGTACCATTTGGTTTAAAAAATGTGCCATCTTTGTTCATGAGCTTGATGAACAAAGTCTTTCACACTTATCTAGATAGATTTGTATTAGTATTCCTTGATGATATATTGATCTATTCCTTGATAGTAGACGAGCATGAGGAGCATCTGAGGCAAGTTTTGTAGTGTTTAAGAGATAATCAGTTGTACACTAACCTATCCAAATGCAAGTTCTTTAAGACTAAGGTTAAGTACCTTGGGCATGTGATATCAGGAGAGGGTATTGCAGTAGATCCTACAAAGACCCAAGCAATCATTGATTGGCCTACGCCCACTAATATGACAGAGATACATAGTTTCATGGGATTAGCAAGTTATTATAGATGCTTTGTTCAGGGTTTTCTAGGATAGGACATCCTATCACTTCACTTCAGAGAAAAGGGAAGAGATTCATCTGGTCAGAGTAGTGTGAGGCAACATTTCAGACTCTGAAGGAGAGGTTGACCAGCGCACTGATTCTTGTGATACTTGATCCTACTGAAGATTTTTTTGTCTGTACAGATGCATCTTTGGAGGGATTAGGAGTAGTTTTGATGTAGGATGGTCGTGTCATTGTGTATGAGTCACACAAACTCAAGGATCATGAGTTGAATTACCCCACACACGATCTTGAGTTGGTAGCAGTAGTACATGCTTTGACGAGATGGAGGCATTTCTTGTTGGGGCACAGATTTGAGTTGCATAGTGACCATCAGAGCTTATAGTACATCTTCACATAGCCTAATCTTAAATTCCAAGCAGAGGTGATGGATGGAATTCCTTTGTGAGTATGACTTCAAGGTGAAGTTCATCCAAGGGAAGGAGAATGTTGTTGTTGATGCTCTTAGCAGACAAAGAAATGAGTTGTCAGAGTTGACTCTTGGTATGTATTTGAGGAGTCAGATTCTTTCTAAACTTCTTGCAGATAGTTGGTATCAGGAGGTGAGATCAGAGATAGAGGCAAGCAAGACTCTTGAGGGCAGATTCTAAGGTTATTCTTTAGAGTCAGATGGTTTTTTGAGACACATGGGATGCATTTTGTTCCATCTTCTGGAGATCTTTGTACCTTGTTATGAAAGAGGCACATTGGGCACCTTATTCAATTCATCCAGGAGTGAAGAATATGCATGTCGATTTGCGACAACTATACTTCTAGGTAGGTATGAAGCATGATATTGTTGACTTTGTGTTGAGGTGTTTGGAATGCTAGTGAGTGAAGGTTGAACACCAACATCCAACATGACTTCTACAGCCACATTTAGTGCCAAAATGGAAATGGGATATAATCTCGTTGGATTTCATTGTTGGGTTACCCAATTCTTTGCGATGACATTATGCCATTATGGTGACGGTGGATAGGTTGACGAAGGTAGCACAATTCTCGCCTATTCATTCATCCTATAATGCTTCTTCCATTGCTAGAGTGTTCATGGGAGATATAGTTAGGTTGCACGGTATTCCTCATTGGATCATTTCTGGCAAGGATCCTATGTTTACCTCAACTCTTTAGACGTCATTGCAGCATGCCATGGGGAAGCAGTTGAGCTTTAGTTTAGCGTATCACCCTGAGATAGATGGACAGACTAAGAGGGTCAACCAGATCCTTGAGGATATGCTATGCATGTATGTGATGGACCAACAGACATGATGGGAGGACTATCTCCATTTAGTGGAGTTTTCTTATAATAATAGTTATCAGAGTTCGATTGGTATGCCTCCTTTCCAGGCATTGTATGGATGACCATGTTGGACTCCTTTGAGTTGGTATTGGTTAGAGGATAGAGTTCTACTGGGTCCTGAGATGCTTTAGGATATGGAGCAATAGGTGATCCAAATCAGTGAACATTTGGTTGTTGCATAGGATACGCAAAAAAAGTATGCAGATGCGCATCGGGTGGGTTGTCAGTTTGCAATAGGTGACTGAGTCTTTTTGCGAGTGTGTCTGTGAAAGAGTCTAATCCTATATGGAAAGGGATCTAAGCTTGCACCTCGCTTTGTTAGGCCATTCAAGATTCTTGAGAAGATTGGGCCAGTAGCGTACCATCTTTCTTTGTCGCCTAGTCTCTCACGCATACACGACGTATTTCATGTTTCAGTACTCAAGCCTTATCACCCTGATATATCTCACATACTTGATTGGAATACCTTATAGATAGAGGACAGGAAGATGGATTTGGAGCTTGTGGTCATCACGCAACATAGGAGACTTTCCCTCAGGGGTCGAGATATTGTGCAGGTTAGGGACTAGTGGGATCCTAGAGATGATACTTTGGCTACTTGGGAGGATGTGACTAGGATGAGGGAGCTCTATCCCTTTTTTTTTGCAGGCTTCCAGGAGTAAGCCTGATCCTAGGGGGAGGATGTAGCACCCCTCCGATTTGCTTATATTTTCATATAGTGCTTTTACTTTCATAGACCATGATACGATGTTGTTATTATTTGATCGTTGACATTGGAGTGATGATGGTTTTTATATTGTGATGTGATGGTACACTTTATGGACAATTATTGATTATGACATGCTTTTTGGTTATCATAGTTGATTATTTGAGTTGATATTGATATATGCTCATCTGTAGTTAATTGATGTTTTAGTTTCATTAGTTTTGATGTGATATTGTATTAGTGAAGGGAATGAGATTGCATCACTCGCTTGCAAGCACCCTATGATTCTGTGATTTTCTCTTCATGGTGTGTTTAATTTATGATTTATATATATGTATGACATATGTTTTGATTGCAGGATTGTAGGTATAGGACATCAACTTCACCTAGATTCACAAGTTTGAGCGTGTCCATTGTCCAACAGTATAGCTGATTGGGAGATAGTAACGAGGTTTCCTTGTCAAGCCACAACCCTAGTCACAGTGTGCCGTTAGTCCTTGTTTAGATATGCTTTGTTGTTATGTTGTCCATGTTTTCCTTGTCGTTTATTTATTTTGCAAGGTATGTTATGTGGGAAATTAATGTTAATTAATGCTTATAATGGTTTTTAGTGATTATTTAATTAATTTTGATTAATGTTGTTAGAAGCTTTATATTTGATTTAATTAATTAAATTTAATTTATTTTGTAAAGTGATTTAATCTTTGTAATTAAATTTATTTTATAAAGTGATTAAATTAATTAGATTAAATTTTATTAGAAATTAATATGTGATTTTGAATTATTAAATGCATAAATATCTTGTAATTATCTTAGAGGAAATATCTGTGATTTGTTTTGGGAAAGATATTTTATTTGTGACATGTGTTAGAAAAATAAAACACTGTTGTTGGGAATTAATTCTCAAAGAGAATATTTGCATTAAATTGAAAGAAGAAAGAGGCTATTTCACGACAATGAGAAAAGATATTTTGGAGAGGTTGTTAAAAATTGGTTGTTGAAAATTGGGGAAGAAGCTCTTGGGAAATTTTGGCTTTGGTTTTGTTTTCATCTTTCTGGAAAAGTGGATAATTTGGAAGAAGCTTTGGTAAATTGGAATTTGAAGGTGAAGCTCTACTTCAAAGATTATTTCCTCAAGCATCCAGAAACAGGTTCTTTAAATTGTTTTTATTGTTATGCAAATTGGAAAGATTGCTTGAACAAGAAGAATATGCTATTTGTGTAGAAGCTTTAATTTATTTGGTAAATTTGATAGATTGTTGTGAAAGCTCAGAGCTTCTGTAGAAATTGTTTTAAGTTTTGATTTGTTTGAAAATTGGAAAATTGTCAAAAGCTTTAGAGCTTCTGTAGAAATTGATTTAAAAAAAATTTGAATACCCAAAAGATTTTTATAGTGAAATCTAAGAGCCTCTATAGGAATTTTTTTTAAAACAATAGAAATCCCAGAAGGAAAACAATAGAAGATTTGGAAAATCTCTGTAGTAATGGATTTAAAATCTTCTTGTCAAAATTTGTGGAAAATCTTGTTTGTATGGGAAAAGATATTCCTGTAGAAGATTATTGTTTTGTTTTGTTTTCCCAATTAGTTTTTATTTGGCTTGGGAAATTGAAAACCTCTGGAAGATTTTGGAAACATTTCTTGTAGAAAAATTTGGTAAAATTGCACATCTGGAGCTATCGCTTGTGATATATATATATATATATATATATGTATGCATGTTTATTTATAAAGTACCTGATGAATTTTTTTTAAAAAAAATCTAGAATCGTACAACGAATTTAATCGCAGGTCTGAGAGATTTATATAATTTAAATTTTATTCTATGGGGTTGGGGGGTTACCCCCACAGCCGTCCCCATAGGGGGAGGTGGACTGTGGAGGCAGCGCCCAACGCTACCCTCACAGGCCGCGTGCCCCATTCAGGGGAGCTGGCGCTGTGAGGCAACACCAACGCTGTCCCATAGTGGCCGCGTCCATAGACTTTTTTGTCTATCCTTTATTTATTTTGATGGTTTTTTAAAATGGTTTTTTTTTTAAATATATATAATATATTTATATATATTATATGTGCATAAATATATTATATGTAAATATATATATGTTATAAAATATATTTATATTTATATATATTATATTTATTATATGTTTTGGAAAATTAAAATTAATTTTAACATTTAAATAATATGTATATTTGTATATGACTATATATATATATATTCAAATATATATATATTTATATGAGTTTTATAATAGGTCCATGCAAATGCATGAATGAAATAATTTTTAAATGAAATGATTTAAAAGAGGAAATTGAGTTTTTAAATAGTTAAAATTAGGAAATTGACTTAAACAATTAGATTTAATTACTTTATTGTTTGTAATTGAAATTATTAGAAGCTAGTTTATTTAGGCATTGTGTTAGTATATTTTCTTGAAATGGAAATTGGAGTTAGGGAATCCTAATGATAGTTTTATTACTTGCCTGAATTGCTTATTTAATTATGATATCTTTTGTTCACGTAAGTTGGGGAAATTGGATAGTCATGTATGTAAGTCTTCCAAATGATGTTATTTTATGAGGGGGTTGTGATTTATGGTTCAGCCCTATGATTTCCCTTGGGTAGTGCAATTGGTTGTTATTCTATTTAAACACCTGGTTACTACGAACGGGATGTGTTGCCTCTTGTATTTTGGTTTGGGATTTAATACTATTGTGCACACTTTGTTTACCCTTGGGTTTTTGGATTAGATCCTTGTGTTGTCAGTAGGGGAGTGGCTCTCAATGGGGGTCGGCGTCAAAGTGGTGCCAGGATAACTCATGTGAGAGTTAGTTAATTCAGTGGAAATTAAATAATTGTATTAGGGGAAAGGGTAGCTTAAATCATATAACTTAATTGTACCTCGCTCATGGGCTCAAGGGATTGTTTGGACTTGGGATGAGATGGGAAGGCCTGGAATGGTAAGATCATTATCTTGTCCCTTTGAAAGATATTTGATTCCACATCAGTTTGCATGTGGGGCAAGGGGTCATGAGAGGCTACTAGGGTAACCCATGCAGCTTTGTGATGACACTCCTCCTAAGACAACAATCAGTATGTAGTTGATATGTACTTGATTACTTTACTTTGGAAGCAATGTAACCTTTAGGTATGTATTTTTCTTGTATGGTATAGTATTCTGTGTTGCTTGTGTCTAGAGGTTGTTGGTTTTTCCTAGGAAGCCCTTTTACTATCTCCTAGCACAGGGGTTGGGCCTTTGGGTAGCACTTGGTTGGGTGGAATGTGCACCTTACACTGTTGGGTTCCCATTTCATGTTTGTGATGGAAGGATCTTCTAGATTGGAGAGCTTTTGTGTACTAGCTGCTTTTTACTATTTCTTATATTCTTTTGTATCAATTGGATACTTTGTATATGTTCTACTCATTTGTATTCGAGGAGGATTCTTGTATTAATGTAATTGTAACATTAATGTATAATCTTCCTCATTTTGGAAATAAGCTTTATAACTACTATATTGAATAAATGCAATCCATGGATGATTCTTTAATGTACTTTGTATCTAATGAGATGAGTTTAATGCTTTGGATGTATGTTATTTATTTTATGAGTATGATTTATATGCTATGGATTAGTTTACTTTTGTATGTTATGGGAATGTAAGCGTTGTTGCATACCTTAGGGGATGTATGTGTTTAGTGTAGTTCACTTTACTTATTATTAATTACACTTTTTTAAAAAAAATTGTTACGCTTCCATTGTGTTTGTGTTTTCCTCTAGGGTTACGTGGTGGGGCATTACAAGGAAAATTGTAGCTGTGCAGACTTGAGAATGCATAGGTTAGAAAATTTCTTTGTTATCTAGAAATATGTTGGTCAATGAACATGTGCAAAAATCACGACTCGTGTTTGACTCTTGAGTTCCCATAAGTTGCTAGGATAAAGATCAAGGAAAAGAGTAAAACTTTAGAAAAATAAAAAAGAAATTTAGACTAAGTGATTCCCTTTTACTAATTAAGGACACATTAGCAGAGTCTCTTATTCACAAGATAGAAAGGTTTGACCTGCTATATAGGAAGAGGGGAAGAGCAGCTTACTCAACAGATAAATCAAGAGTTAGAACCCAAAGAATGATATTGACCTAGCTTACAAACAACTATTTTATAGACTTCCCCTACTATAACTTAATAGAAAAGAGGGCACTAAAATCACATAAAATATAAGGCCTATGTACCTGAGTATATTTTTTTGTGTTTTTGGCCAATTCTAAGTCATGTGACACAATTTACTTCTAAATTCATCCTCTTATTGGTCTCATATTGTTGTTGTGGAAAACACACAATTTGTAAACTCTGAGAAACCATCCAAAATTAGAATTCATATCCATCCTCAGATTCTTAAATATGACAAAATGAATCGACACTCTGCCAACCCTGGAAGGTATTGCAATTTAGTGATTAGAGAGACTCACTGTTAGAGGATTATGTATCCTCAAAGTATGTCTAGTGAAATAAAGAAAAGTACTAGAATGAATTCCAAAACATGGGTTGGAGATGTCATGCCCATAACTTTACAACCAAAATATAGTTAAGGACATGAAAAAAATATCAAATTTTAATCACAAACAAAAGAATAACTCACAAAAGTTTTCTTCCAAATAGTTACAGGAAAATAGGCCCTAAGAGCTAGACCTATGTCTTGGGGGCTAATCTCTAATGGCCTTGCCTACGTGACACATAGAAGCTTCGTGGTTCAAATACTTGAACTTAAATTAGCACATACTTTGATGGAAAATAATAATGTATCTCACTCAAGTTGAACTCTCTAAAAAAAAAGACAATAATTCAATCGTATAATCACCCTTCAACTTTTAGTTTGTTGAACACTATGAAAAGGGGTAGCATTTAAACACACATAAGTCTCATGTTACCCAAATTTAAAAATTCAAAATGTTTCAGAAAGGTGGAAGAAGGGATAAAACTAAAAATTAGTTTTTCAAATAACTGAATTGATTAGGAGTAATTTTGTCTACAACTAATCTCACTAGATTCCTATAACATGTTGATTCTCAATGAGGAAAGGTAGAATTAAAAAAAAATGTAGAATTCACGTTTCTTAATGAAATTTAATTTTTTTTTTTTTTTTAAAAGCTAGAGAGTAGAGGAGTAAAACTCGGAAAGGATTTTTTTGTGTTCATAAGGAGATGAGAGCAGTTTTTTCTGCAATCAGCCTTATCATTTAAGCAACATCTCATGCAGTTAGTTTAACATATGAAAAATAGTACATTAAAAAATATGGCAACTTAACGATTATTGTTGCATTCATGTATATGGTGCATATATTGATATAGAACAATACAAACACAAGAATCCATGATAGAATGTAGCCATGAAATTGAGATGGAGTGAGGCATTTACCAAGTTGCAACTAGATAAATTAAAATTCCAGAGAGAAGCATAACATGCAAATTCATGGATAATCCCCTCAAATCATATTACATGTTGCTTCTCCACTTCTATCATCATAAATAAGACTAGATAGTATTTAAACCACATGAGAAAATTAAAGACAATCAAGACGCGGTAACATTTGAATTCATAATGTTTTATGACTTTATAATGTGATATGGAAGGATAATATTTTGACCACATTAAAAAATAACAATAATAATAAAATCTAATTTAAGGTTATTGATAATATTAAAGAAAACTAAAATAACATTAATCCAGCAACAAATTCAACATTAACAACATCAATCAATAAACCTGCTACAAAAGTTACATGTATGGAAATTGAAGTTAGAGGAAAGGATGTTTGCATAAATCAATCATCAAGGTAAACAAAAAGTAGAGAGAAGAGAAGTTTAAGAGGAAGGTCCAACTTCTTTTCTTATGCCAACAATTAGAATTTTAAGTTAACCGAGATACATTATCATTGAGAGGTTTGTTTTTTGAGGTTAGAGTAAATGGTCAACAACGTCATATAAATTGTTTTTAGCAAAAAATTTCTAACATAGATTCTAAATTGAAGCTAGATACCTTAACAAAGAAAAGACTCACAGATAATAAATTTCTATCAAACTAGAGTTTAAAATGCTCAATATGTGAAAGCATAGATTGGCTCCTACACTTGTATTTTATGCAATAAGGACACCCTACACCCTTTTCATTCCTTGTGTAGCAACATTATATGGAAACAAATTTGAACTATAGGAAATGGGACATGACCCCTTAATTTAATTAACTCACCAATTTCAGTCATAGAAGCACATTGTAAGTGCATACACATAACCTTTGGAAAACAACCCAATCTTAGTTGTTTGCAAGCATTTCAGTAGCTAGCTAGAGAAATCCTTCTTTAACAACAAGTGCATTCATTACTAGCATGGTCAAATGGTATCAAGTTGACCAAAACCAAGGTAGGGTACTACAAAGGGATCTAACATTCATTTGTAGATCTATACAAAACATTTGTAGGTGCCACAAACTTTGAGAACTACTCTTTCATAGTTTGGAATTATTTTTCTCTTAGGGCTCTTAAGAGATTGCATTAGAATAATATAGCCTAGAAGGATCAAGATACTAGTAAAAAAAACCAAGGCCTTTGATAGAATTCACCTACCCATCCTGATGTGTTGGCATTATTAGTTTGGCCCTACAATGCACAAAATTCAAAATATGCATATTGGCATGCTTACATTCCTCTTAAAAGACAAATTTTCTAAAATACATTTATTGTTGGCATGGTCAAATACTATCGAGTTGACAAAAATTGAGATAGGGTATTATAGAGGGACCTGTCATCCACCTATAGGTCCAAACAAAACATTTGTAGAAGCCATAAACTTTGAGAACTACTCAATCATAGTTTACATTATTTTACTCTCAGGACTCTTAAGAGACTACACCAAAAAACATCTAGAATGGTCAAGAGTCCCAAGGAAAAACTAAGGCCTTCAATAGCATTCACCTACCCACCCTAATTTGTTGGCATAGTTAGTTTGGCACCATGACACACACAATGCAAAATATATGTGTTGCCACAATTATATTGCTCTGAAATGATGCTTTTTACAAGAATGCATTCACTCTTGACATGTCAAACAATGTCGTGTTGCCCAAAAATAATAGAATTTAATGTGGATGGACCCCATATTGAATTGTATGTCTAGAAAAAACATTTGTAGGTGCCAAAAACTCTAAGAAATTCTCTATCATAGTTTGGCAATTTTTTACTCTTAGGGCTCTTAGGAGACTGCACTAGAATAATATAGCTTGGAAGGATTGAGAGACACAGGGAACAAATTGAGGCCTTTAATATCATTCACCTACCCACACTGATTTGTTTTCATAGTTGATTTGACTTGATGATGCACAAATCACAAAATATTCTTGTTACCATGGTTACACTTCTCTCAAATGATGCTTTTTGTAAGAACGTATTTTTTCTTGGCATGATCAAATGGTTTTGAGTTGAACAAAAAATAGAGATTTCAATGTGGAGGGACTCCATATCCACCTATAGGTTTAGAAAAAAAAAATCATAGGTGCCAAAAAATATTGGAACTATTTTGTTATAGTTTGGTAGTTTTTTGCTCTCATGGTTCTTCAAAGATTGCACTAGAATAATGTAGCTTGGAAGGATCAAGAGACCAAGAAACAAACAAAGGCCTCCAATATCATTCACCTACCTACCTTGACATGGTGGTACAATATATTTACCCCATGATTCACAAAAAATAAAAATATTCTTATCGTCACTATTACACTACTCTCAAATCACTCTTTTTCAAAAATGCACTCATTCTTGGAATAGTTAAATGGTATTGAAATAACTAAAACTAAGAGGATTTAATATGGAGGGACCCCATATCTACCTAAGGTCTAGATAGAATATTTTTAGGTTCCACTAATTTTGAGAACTACTATGTCATAGTTTGGTAGAGGGACTGTAACCCCATTTATTTTTATTTTTTACTAAATAGATCAGTATATAGAAAAATATCATAAAAATATGTACACCATACAATGCATTAAATTTTATTTCTATTATTTTAAAATTTTATTTACAAAATAAATTCAAGAAAGATACAAGCCTATGCGAATTTTCTTGCACAAGTCGTAGGCCTTTAGAGGTCATGGCTTGAGCAAAGAAAGCCACATGCCTTGAGACTATACCCTTTTGGGGGGCATGAGTCTCAAGAGGCTACAACCTCATTGTGGGCCACGGCCCACATGAGAAATAAAAACAATAATAACTAATCTTTAAATTTTTTATTTATATTTTACTCTTGAATGTTAATAATTTAATTATATATTTATTATATATAAATTTAAATAAATAAATGAATAATATATAATATATAAAATATAAATAAATAAATAAATTTTAATGTATATATTATTTCATGTACTATGTACATGGATATA
>VDFB02323068.1:34545-63321 GCA_007258455.2 Sequoia sempervirens | reverse complement strand
CAAGACTCTGATATAAATTCCCTCAAAAAAATCATCATGGTAGCTTGTAGCTTCTCTCTATGAGATTTCTACAACTGCACCTCATTGTCCAGGCTTGGAATCCCACCAAACAACTGTGATTTAGGTGGCACTACCAACACAGTCTCATAAAAAAGAGGCAAATCGTTTAGAACCTCCAAGAAGAGTTCCCCAGCTTGACATAGTGTTACCTGTATGACTCTTACCACATTACAAAAAATGGAATTAACTGCCCCCACCTTATTTTGCATAAGCTTTATCTAGTACAATGTGCTCCGACCTATTATGTGGTTGGCTAAATCCTTTTCCAAAGCATTGGTTCCTTGCCCCCATTGGATTTTTAATTCCTTGCTACCTTGGTTGAGTTCTTGAGTTGCATTAATGGAAAATTGGTTCATCAAATTTATGTGAAGGCCAAGAAATTTTCCTCTGCCTTCACCTTTCTATTATATTCTTTCATTGACTTGTTATAGGTCGAGGTTGTATTTCATTTAAGTGATTTGATCTTGTTTGTTTGATGATTGGATAATGGTTCCATAATCTTGGTAGACCGGCATGGTGGGTTCAATATCCATATATTGATCTACCAAAAATGTCTCTATTATTAGCATAGGCATCTCCAACATGGAGCCTGATAGCAATTAGGAGCATCATTCAACCTCACTTAGACAAATTTCACAAAAAATAGGCTTCAATCTCTCAATTCCTTCAATCCTCAAGCACTGTAGACAAGATATAAAACCATTTTTAGATACCCTTTAATGACTTCTAAAACATATCCCAAATTCACAATAGGTTATTTTGGAACAACCTGCAAATTGCAATTGCTTTAAAGTTTCTAAAGCCTTTTCAATAGATCTAATTTGTGTATATCCTGAAATTATTGTAGTCCATGAGACCACATTTCTTTGAGGCATTTTTTTGAACACTTCAAGTGCCTTGTCTATGATCCCACATATAGCATACATGTTGGTGCAGGAGCACCTAAGCTTCCATTTTTAAATATGAAGGCCATTGCATCTTAGTAGGTCATTTTAGCATTTGAGGAGGTCATTTTATATTAATTAGGTCTTGTGAGACCATTCACTATGAATTAGGATGATTTTAGAGTCAATTGGGTAAAAGAGACAAAGTTACAAAAAAGTTGTAAAATTGCAAGCTATTAAAAGTTGTAGGTCATTTTTGTCAAGTTTTGCAAAAGTGTAAAATATAGTGCAACATGACAAATTTTGCATGTCTGAGGAAAATAGATGCTCCTCCATCGAAAAAAAATGTGCATTGATAAATTGAATATATACTTGATATACCAATTTAAATAATAAGGAAATATTAAATTGGAGACAACCAAATAATTGAATATTTTCAACAAACAATTGATACCAATATAAAGCCACAAAATCAAAGATCCTTCATTGATTTCCTCAAAATTATATCTACAACATAGTCTTTTGAAATTGAAACATTATGGAAGCTTGTTGCTATCTATCTATCCCTATTTTCCTACTATCTTCTCATATATCCTTCTTTTGGTATTGGTCTCTCTTATATACATGAGAGGCAACAAGCTTCAAACCAAAAGAAACGACTCTTGATAACAAAACATGATTTTGAACTTAATTTAAGAAACTAACACAATCATAAACATGTGTACAAATCCATTAATCTCCGAGTAAAATCTTGTAGTCATCTAAGACCTTTTCAAAGCTTTTACTATATGATAGGGTCCACATCATTGCCACCGATTGATTATGACTATTGCTTAGTTGTGCTTGGATTATCCACTGCCCGATTTATAAACAGATTGAAAGCTAAGAGGTGATCAATGTACCCCTATTATGCATGAGTGTCAGCATTGGATATGACCACCTTCATATCATACTCTATGTACATGAATTTCTCAAAAAATTTATGAGTATTCTACAAGACCATATCCTTATCATTGATCTCTTGCAATGCAATTGTTAGAAACTCTATAAATTATGCTTTCCAATCATCCCTTTCTCGAAGATTCCCTATATCATCATGGAGTGTAGGAACCAAATTAAAACAACTTAGGTCTTCTTTGATTCTTTCTTGATATTGGTTGTGGGATCTCACCAAGTCATTATATCTTTGCAGTGTTTGGTATTTCAAGATCTGTTTACCCAGAAGTTCCTTCTTTTTATTAATCATTCTTCCTTGTAACCAGACATTCTCCTCTAGTGCTGATTGTATTTGCTTAAATACACCCCAATAATCGTCAGCTTGCTTTATCAGCTTATTGAACCTCTCTTTGATTATCTCGGACACATCATTGTACTCAATGATTTTCACCTCCTTTTCTAGTGTTTTATACTTTTCTTGGGCTTTCAAATGGGATTTTTTCCAATAGGTTGCATCAGCTAATGCATCTAACACTCTCTTATCCTTTTCAAGCCATGGAGCATACAATTATGGAGCAGAAGAGGAAGATGACTTCTCCATTTGATGTGATCATTGCTTTTCAATTTGTTATTCTCTTTGACCAAATTTTCAATTTGTTCTCTAGTGAATTTTGCCACATTGACATTCAACTCTGCAGTTTCTAAGGGATTAGTGTCTGCAACTCTTTTGACCAAAGGGTGTCCAAATACTTGATTGGGATTTTCAATCACTGTCAGCCTTTTCTCATGAGGGTATAGTAACCAAATAAGCAAGGCATCCTCATTTGGATTGTATCCAGACCCTGAATATATCTTATCACTAGCTTCCTCTGATAAGTTCATTGTTCCATCCCCTCTTTCTCTAAAACTGTCGAACACAATTGTTGAGCTCATGTCCCATCCTGGTAGAAGTAGTACCCCAGCCTCTTGAAGTAATTCTCTACCTATTTCAGGAGTGATGGATTGCATTTCCTTGTCAAATTCCTTTTTCAATTCTTCTAAGGTATCAACTTCCTTTTCAAGAGTAATGTCTTGCTCCTTTTGTCTTATTTTCTTCCCCTTATACTCATAAACAAATGATTTGAACTTAGGAGTTTTAAAAAAATCATTATAAAAAATAAATTCATGACCAGCCTTGACCCTAATGTCATCAAATAACTCATCTGATGTTTCAAATTTTACAATTTCCTGAGGGGGCTCATATTGTTTAATCATAGGGGCCTTTATTTGTTCCACTAGTTTCTCCTCTCCATCACTCTCCTCATCACTTCCTTCCTCTTCATTGCTATCAGTGGAGAAACATACATCAAGGGTGGGTTGTGGGGGTATGTGATCCAAAGTCTCCACATCCTCAGCCTCCATTCCTGTGTAACTCATATGAGATGTATCAAAAATGTATGAGAGCACATCTTTTACTATTTCATTCATATGAGCAATAAGCTTCTCAATCCTAGCTAAGGGATCTTGTATATCAGAAAATGCTTCTCTATATGATGGGACATTCTTTCTCTTCCATTCCTCTACAAGCACAACTTTATTATATGAAGCCATTCTCTCACCAGTGGAAGCTTCATCTTGGTTCCTGATCACATCATCAAGTGCAAACCAATGCTCATACCGTGACAAATTCTAAGTTAATCTTGCTTGATGAATAAATCCCTCTACATTAAATTTCTTTCTTTCATACCCAAGAGGAAGGTTTTAATGAGCTAATATAGCATCAATTTCTTCATATCCTTCAATGGCACATACTGTGAAATCTCCAAAACAAAGAGTGCTAGGAAAGAGTGATTGTTTATTATGACTCTTGAGATGTTTAGTATCAGACCTTGCTAATTGTCGTACTATTTCCAAATAAGCAACTCTATCAGGAACCACTCGGGGTAGCAAATGTGGAACCCCTTCAAATCCATAAACGCTTATTACTATGCAATTGAAGAAGGAATACCAGTCTCCCCAATTATGGTTCACCTTGCCTCTCGGGTTGTTTAGCTTTGGTCTCAAAAATATTTGCACCTCAAGGGATAAATTGTGATCATGTGAATAGCCTAGCAACTTCATTAGTGGTTTAACAAAATATTCTTCAAAATATAAATAGTGAGACCTCTCACATCAACTATCCCATAGTGTAGTCCACATTTGTACAGGTTTAAAGTTTCCATCTTTATTTGTGTCTTTGATTCTTAATTCTTTACCCCACACATTTCTAGCATGTCCCTCATATAAAAGTAAATGCATTAACAAGGAATAGTGTTTGAAATCTATGCAATCACTGTTGTTTTTTATTCTTTCAAGCCCTTGATTTAGGGAATTCACCAAATAGTTTACATAGTCGAATGACCTAGCATCTTTGCTCTGTATATCAGCTGCTAGAACCATCAGTGCAATAGACATAAGTGGTGGAACCTCAATTCCCAAGACTTGACCAACTAAGTAGTAGGTATATTGGAAGTATTCTTCAAACAAATCTATATGAAATGGAGGATTTTCATTGCTTGAAAATTTTCTGAGTTGACCTTGCTCATTCTTAGGTCTGTGCAAAGCTAGCTTCCATCTCTTGTAACTAGTATCCATGCAATGATATTCTGTCAAACAGTCTCTAATGGTGAATGGAAAGTTCATCGGACCTTCTAACTAAAATACATTAGCGATCAGGTTTTGGGAGATAATAAGCATATCGGCCCCATTTGGTGATTAGATAGTTCTTTTCTTGGCATTATACTGACTAGCCATAGCTTTCACCAATTCTACGTTGATGAACACGTTTGACACCACAAGTCTTCCTAAGTTTAGTCTCCATGGGTTACAAATTGGTTAGAATCTGAATTGTTTTCTACAGTGATACATAAAAATATCATAGCCCCGGTGTGGCATCCAAACATCCCCAAGACCCCTATGTTTATCTAACAATTTACTTGCTTGAACACTTCTTTTGGGTCTTGGCCTTGACCCCAGACACTAATCTATCAAGTCTTGGTTTAAATTCCTCTTTTCAATTTTTGTTTCTTTGCCTTAGGTTTTTCCACATTTTCTTCCATTGCAAACTCTGAAAAAATGCAACTTTCTAGCTAAGAGTGGAGTACTTACATGAATTTTTGTTTCTCCTAGCTTCACTGCATGAGAGCTCCGAGTTCTGTCCTTTCTACTTCTACCCTTAGCGTAGCCTTTTTGGTTTCTAAAAATTGTATGATTAATTTGTGGTGTAATTCACCTCTATGCTGGCTCATTAATATACCACCTGCTTCAGTCTTGTCATCGGGGAGAGAATTTATGTTAAATATCCTGACGATGCTTTTGATGCCACATCAGCTAGTAGTAATCATTCATCACTATATCGTTGGGACCTTGGTTCATTTTCCACCGATGGCCACCTTCTCCACTGATAAGTGTTTTTCTTTCTGTCTATCCTAAGACATCAAACAATGTTACCCCGATGCATCCTAGCTTCATTGATAAGTGTTAGACTTTGATACCCTGTGATTATATCGGGCTATCGGGGGAGCTTCATCATTCATTCCGCCGATGCACCAAAGTTGTGGTGATGGAAGGATATTATGCTGATGTAAGGATATGAATTTCCCCTATCGGGATATCGGTGGGGTGGTGATGGGAGTTCCACCGACAAATTATTGTTAGCCTGATGGTATCAAAGGACTTCAATGGATTTCATGAATGTGATTATTTGGGTATGCTGGTTACAAAAATGGATTCTTTACACGAACCTCAGTAATTTTTATAGATCATGAAATTGAGTCTGGTGAGATTTTGTAAGGACTAGAAGATAAATGAATCGATGTTAATGCAAATATGTTGGATTATTTTTTTTAGTCCTAACACAGCTCTTTTGACATTTTCTTGTCTTATACTTATTATGTGATGCATGATCTTTATTTTTCTTTGTTATTTTGTGCATGCATGTGCCATGTGTAGGCTTAATAGTTGGTTATTGAACTCTCACATGAGTTGATATGTTGGTGATCTAGGTTTTCTAAACAAAAGTCCCCCTATTGATGTGTTTTTTATGCACTTCTCAACACAAGTAATGCACGGATGCACTGCCTCTCTTGAAAGACAATCTTCCACAATCAAATTGTAAAACACTATCCCAAGGTCTCTAATGTTAGGTCTTGACAATGATTGGAATATCTCAGTTGATTTATGTGACTTTCTGGAATCACAAGGCAGACTTACAAATTAGTTACAAAGTATGGGAAGTTGGATCTACAAATGGAGTTCTTAAGATGGGAGAGTTGTTGTGCATTTGCTACAGGTTCAAACAACAGTCTTGAACTCCATTTTATCATTGGATTTAGCTTTACAATGTGCAATGAACCTTTCCTAAGGTTAATAATAAAAAAAAAAGGAAAAAGGGCAGGGAAGAGAGGAAGTTCTTGGATCTAAACCCATGAATGGATAGTGATCATGGAGGCTGCTACAGTAAACAAACTCCCTAAACTAGGTTTTTCTTGGCCAAGAGGAACCTACGGTTACACAAAACCAATGCCATCTTCAAAGGACTATAGATTTTCATATTACACACACACATCATGCACCTGCAATCAAACTAAGTTGCAGCAATAAAGGAAGGAAGCTCATACTATCTTTGCAAAGTGATCCATCATCAATTAACCGCAAAAAGCATGAGCTAGAAATTCATCAAACACTGAAACAACAATCCCCATCACCACTTCCATTCAAGAAAATAATACTAAAACTAACATGGAAGTAGAACCATGCTTCCAAGATGAGAAAAATCAAAGAGAAAATCCATAAAATCATGCAATGTTGTCTTCTATTGCTGCAATATGCTTTTTGCACTAGCTCTCCAACCCTTTACAAATGAGGGGGAGACCCCTATTTATAGTTTTACAAAGCCAAAATGAATGGCTAGGATTGATTTACATTGTGTGGCTCAGATTTTATTTACATTAGGGCTTCACCTACCCCACAATATTTAGCAATTTAAAATATATCTTTTGTCTTTTCCTTGTTTTGTCTGGTAGTGGCCAGGTACTGTAGCAGTTTTGTCTTCTAGTTGATTTCCCTTTTACTGTAGCTGAAACTGCCTAAAGGTTGCCTTCTTCCTATGATGGACTTGCAACATTCTCCATTGGATAAAAAAAACCTCACCTACATATTTGCATCATTGTGTGATGGATTAATTGTCTATGATTCGATGAGACAACCCCGAACAGATTACGATCGTTTTCCTAGAGGGGGGAAACAACTGCTCCCCCCTACCACCTTCAAGGCCACCCTTTGTGGTTTGTTACTAACTTCCTTGACATAGGTCTTCTTCTAATACCAGCTCTATTGATGGGTGCTACGAGGAAAGGTGGACATAAAATGAATGGTGAGAGGAGCTATGTACCCTTTTCTTGTTCAGCTTTCTCAATGGGCCCCCTGACAAACCCGTAGTAGGTTTCTTGAATCCTACATACATGAAGTGTAGTAAGTACTTTCATATGTAAATCAAGGAAAATGTTATTCAAATCCCACAAATGCATTGTTAGGTCCATCCATGCATCATTAAAGATCATAATATTCATATTTGGAGCTCATTTGGACCACCAACATAAATGTGGGTTCAGGGGCGCAGGTGCCACAAGGTGGAAGGAAACCAGATGAAAGGCAGAAGGTAGATGGAAGGTGGATGGTAGATGACTGGTGGATAGAAGGCAGATGGAAGGTGAATGACAGATGGTGGATAGCCTTCCAAAGGGACGAACCTGGAAGCGCGGAAGGATGGTAGATGAAAGGTGGATGGAAGACAGTTGGTAGACAGAAGGCAGATGAAAGGTAGACGAAAGGTGAACGAAAGTATAACAACATACGACATCCAACCTTCCGCAGGGGCAGACCCAGAAGCGCAAAAGGACGGCGGATGGAAGGCGGACAACAGACGATTGACAGACAAAAGGAGGACGGAAGGTGGAAGACGAAAGGTAGACGAAAGGTGGATGGAAGGTTGATGACGGATAGCAAAAAACCTTTCGCATGGCTGGACCTGGAAGCATGGAAGGATGATAGATAGAAGGTGGACAAAAGGCGGAAGGTAGACGAAAGGCAGACGGAAGGCTGACAGTGGATGGTGGTAAACCTTCTACAGGGGTGGACCTGGAAGCACAAAAGGATAGTCAACAAAAGGTGAATGATGAATGACTGGCGAATAAAAGGCAGATGGAAGGCAGAAGGCGGAAGGAAAATGGAAGGCAAACAGAAGGCTGACGACGGACGACAGACAACCTTCCACTAAGGTGGACTTGGGAGCGCAAAAGGATGACAGATGGAAGGTGAAAGGAAGACAAAAGGAAGATGGAAGGATGACGATGGATGAAGGACAAGCTTCTGCAAGGGTGAACCTAGAAGCACGGATAGTGGACAGAAGGCGAATGGCAGACGACTGACAAATAGGAGGAAGACAGAAGGAAAAAGGTGAAAGGCGAACGGTGGATGACAAAAAACCTTTCATAGGGATGAACCTAAAAGTGTGGAAGGATGGTGGACAACTGGAAGATAGAAGGTGGACAGAAGGCAGAAGGCAAAAGGCAGATGGAAGGCGGACAAAAGGCGAACGGAAAACAACAACTAGCCTTTCGTAGGGGTGGACCTGAAAGCGTGGAAGGATGGCAGACGGAAGGTGGACGACAGATGGCTGGCAGATAGAAGTCGAATGGAAGGCAGAAGGTGGAAGGCAAACATAAGGTAGATAGAAGGCAGATGGTAGACAACAGACAACCTTCCGCAAGGGTGAACCCAGAAGTGCTTGACTTAGTGGTTTTTACCACCTTGAACCTCAAGTCTAGGATCACTAATAACATTTGTGAAATGCACCACTCATGACAGTCGTGAAGGCTACTTCATCAATCGACAGTGAAAGGGGGTGCACCAGGTGCGGAGTCTGCAATGCGGGGGGAAGACGGGGCTTGACTGCAGGCAAACGATAGAGTGCAAGTGGAAACCCAGATGTGGCGACCCACAGCTGAAAACCCGCAGCAAAACTTCCCAAAGGAAAAAGTATTAATGAAATTCAAGTAGGTGAATTTGGTCAAAGGGAATTTGATCATTTTAAGACATGTGACCAATTTGGACTTGGGGATAAGGGCATGCAAAATGAGGAAAGGGCGAAAATGACCTACCTTGAGAAAAAAGAGTGGGTCCCTGCCTTTGGCGGGGCGATTGTGCAAAACATGCACAACACCCCTGATAAAGTAAATTGCCCCCAATAGAATAATATGTAATAATATTTAATTAAGGGAGTATAATATTTCTTATAGGGATGTATTGTCTATGCATTGATGGAAAATTGTATTCACTTGAAAGTTTTTAATGTCTTTCCACCAAATTCATTTTTTGCATATCTATTGTAGATGTCCTTAAGATATATGAAAAAGGTGTATATACAATTTGAGATCAATTGATAAGCTGAGACATGTAATATTGATTTGATTTACACTTTACTTAAGATATAATTTCGTTGTGTTGCTGAATTTCTTAGTTCAATAATTGGGATTCTCAATGATCTTGTATACCCAAAGTGTATGTGATAGAAAGAAATTAGGTAGTCATGTCGATTATTTTGAAAATTTAAATGATTTTGAGTTCATAAGTACATAGTGATAAGTTCTGACAAATAAAATAATTTCTTGTTGCATTTATCATAGAAATAAAGGCCTCTTTTGATTGTAGTAGAGGATGTAGAGAGTGAAGCATTGGCTACTTTGATCTTTGAAATTGATGTTTTTTTACTAAATTGATAATGTTTGAAGTTTCTTCTTCTTTCTTAGACGTTGAGTCTAATTAATAAGTTTAATTTTGTGTTGCAACTTGCAGGTGAGTATGTTGATATGATAAAGGCTAGCATTGTCGATCTTCTAAAAGTTATCAGAATTGCATTAGTTGATGCATAAAAGTAAAACTATTTATCTTTATTATAATTAGTGGAACTTGCAACTACAATATTTGATAAAAAACTACTTCCAAATATGCTTTTGATGGATGTTATATCTAATTATGATACATTCACTATATCTAGTGCCTAAGTTTAGGGTGTCATAGTTGGAAAACGAAAAGAAAATGTTTGAATTTTATCCTCTGTATTATTCTACTTTTTTGAGTTTTTGATGTGCAAATTTCAAAACCTTATTTTCAGGTTGTAGCTCCAAATTGGAGAAGTGAAAGGTCATGAATACCAATGAGGAAGATTTTGGAGGAGCCAAAACCAATAGCGGCAGGAAAGCTATGGATTTGCAAGGAGATTAAATGGGTCAAGCCCCTATAGGAGGTTGTTGCCCTTCCAAAAGGACTACAGTTAAGGGGAAAATAGTATAAGTATATGAAAATAGGAGTATTATGTTTATATAGTGTTTGTAAGTTGTACAGTGTCATTAAGACATTGAATGTAACAAATGGGATTTTGATTTTCCAATGAGGCTTAATGAAGTAAATCTTTAGAGTGATTTTTTCTCCACTCATAAATACTATGTTGTGGCTCCTCTTGATTTGTAATCTATTTGAGTTTGTGTTTGATCAATCATATTTGTTCAAGCATTTTAGTCTTCATTTCATGGTGTTTTTTAACATTTGAATATCTATGATGCTTGAAGTTTATATGCATAAATTTGTGAGGATTAATTAAGTTAGATTTGATTTGTAATGACTAAATATATGACTAAAGTAATGACTAAATACATGACTAAATTAATGACTAAATTAATGATTAAATATATGACTAAATTAATGACTAAATATATGACTAAATAGATGACTAAATAAATGACCAGTTAACAACAATCAATGACTAAATTAATGACTAAATATATGACTAAACAAATCACTACCATGACTAAATTAATGACTAAATCAATGACCAAATCAATGACTAAATAAATGACTAAAATAGTTTAGTCATAAATTTAGTGGTGTTATAAATGACTACAAATAAACCACTAAAATAGTTACATGACTAAAATTAATCACTAAAAAATATGACTAAATAAATGACTAAATCAATGACTAAATCATTGACCAAATCAATGACCAAATTAATCACTAAAATCAATGACTAAATAAATGACTAAAATTGTTTAGTCATCAATTTAGTGGTGTTATAAATGACTACAAATAAACCACTAGTAGTCACGTGACTAAAGTTAGTCATTTATATGCAATTTTTAGTAGTTTATTTAGTCATATATTGTTGTTTGTGTACTAGTGATTTGACATACCAAAACTTGTAACATGCTACATGAATGTCCAGATAACAAGGTTACCTGGAGTAAGCTTTGAGCATAGTAGCCAATGTCAAAATATTAGACTTCATTATTCTACATTGGCTGCCTTCCAAGAATTTCCCAAAAACAAGTACTACAATATCTAGATTAAAGATAACATCCATGCTACACAACATCAAAGCATACGATAGGATAGATCATTTGTGTATATCATCTGGAGCTCAACCTTCTAGATCCATGTTTTGACATCAATGATAACAATGCTAAATCATATCAACAACTTCTCAACAAGTCAGCTATTAACTCTAACCATCTTCTCTGTTTGACATTCAGATTAGGTTGAGTTAAAAGGTACTTTAACCCATTATGGTTACTTTTCAACTCAAAAGGTTTCCCCAACAAATAGTGCCTCCACATTTGCAATGCATGAACTACAATTTCCAATTCTAAATCATGTGATGCATAATTCATTTCGTAAGGTTTCAACTTTCTAGATTCATATGCAATCACTTGCCCATCTTGCATCAGTACACCTCCTAAACCTTCTCTGCATGCATCTGTGATAACCGTAAAGCTACCTTCAAGATCTGGTACCTTTAGGATCGGTGTGGTGGTTAGTTTTTCTTTGAGTAGGTCAAAAGCTTCTTGACACTTCTAATTCCATTCAAATCTCTTTCCTTTCTTTTGTAAAGAAGTTATTGGAAAAATAATCTTAGAAAATTTTGTGACAAACTTCCTCTAATAACCTGCCAGAGCCATGAAAATTCTTACTTCTGACACATTTTTGGGTATAGGCTACTAATTTATTGCTTTGATCTTTGTTGGATCCACTGCAATTCCTTCAGCTAAATCACATGACCCAAATAATGTACCCTTTCTTGGAAGAAAGTACACTTGGAAAGTTTACCATACAACCTATGCTCTCTCAACCCTTGTAGGACCATTTCTAAATGCTTGCAATGTTCTTCCTCATTTCTAGAATAAATCAAGATACCATCTAGAAAAACTAGTACAAATTTGTCAAGGTAATCCCTAAACACACTATTCATTAAATTCATGAATGTTGTTGGTGCATTTGTTAAACCGAAAGGTAAAACAATGAACTCATAGTGCCCATATTGAGTTCTCAAAGCAATTTTAAAGATATTTTCATATTTAACTCTCAATTAGTGATATCCAGATCTCAAATCAATGTTAGAGAATACAGTTGCACCTCTCATTTGATCAAAAATATCGTCAATGCATGGCAACAAATACTTGTTCTTAACTATATCTTTGTTAAGGATACGATAGTTGATGCACAAACGCAATGTTCCATCCTTCTTGACAAAGATAATTGGCACTCCCCAAGGTAAAAAACTTGGTCTTATCAGTCCTTTTGACAACAATTCATCCAATTGTGTCATAAGTTTGATAAGTTCAATGGTTATCATCCTATAAGGTACCTTAGAAATAGGTTTTGATCCAGGAACTATATCAATAAAGAAATCAAATACTCTTTTTGGAGGTAATCCTAGTAACTCTTCAGGAAACACATCTAAAAATTCCCTCAAAATTGGGTACTTCTCCATATCTAATTTCCCAGATTCGTTTATTTCTCCATCTTCTAATTCTTGTAAACTATGGTACTCAAAATTATCACTATACTTCCCAAGTTCTTCAATATTTACGACAAAGAGTTTACACCCTTTCTTCTTAGCTCTCATAAGTTGCATTGCTGTAATTTTTTGAATCCTTACCTCCCTAGGTATTCATTGGAATTTAACTTGATTTCCATAATCATCTAGGCATTCAATAGTCTTTGCATGGAAATCTTCTATATCCCTATGTTTCCACAACCAATTCATTCCTAGGATAACATCATATGATCCTAGAGGTGTGACATAAAGGTTAACTTCAGTAGTAAAAGTAGGTAGTTCTATCCTATCCTTGAATAGACAATGATCCACCTTTGCTCTTGTCTAGTTAGTATACTCTGCATTCCATGACGTTGCCATGTGTCTCACCTTCCTAGATAATTGTTTAGCTATTCTAGGTGAAATGAAATTTTTAGTAGCACCAGTATCAATAAGAAAATAAATAGGTAAGCAAAACAAAATACCTAGTCTTTCAACTAGTGTTACTTGGTAATTAGCTTGTCGATCATCCACAACAACATGTATCCTTTGTTGAAACATGGCCTACTGAGTGGGTAGTGAATTACCATATGGTTGTGAACCAAAAGTTTTATTAGGACATTCCCTTGCATAGTGATCCCCTTTGCATATAAAACATCCTGAAGGTGTCCCTCTTTTCCCTATGGTTTCTCCAGAATTATTGGTACCTTCATTAACCTTGCTGGTATTACCCAAGCTAGAATCATTCCTCTTCTGGTCTATTCTAAATGCTTTTCCATTATAGTGGAGTATTTTCCCTTTTTTCTTTGCACTATTTTGCACAGATTCCTCCTTCTTAGGACTTATCTTGTTAGGAACTTCCACATCCCTCTTTTGCTATCTTCTTTCTTGTCGAGTGGAATTGACCTTAATATTTTGTTCTTGCTTAATTGCTTTTTCATATACAAGATCCATTGTTGTTGGACCATGCATATCCACCTCTCCTCCAATCCAGTTATTGAGCCAAAATAAATTTCCTAATACAAAAACACTCATCCTTATGGTAAATGGCTACATAACACAGTAGTTGGGTGAACTTCTCCCAATATTCGTTGACCGTCATGCTCCCTTGCTTCAAATATTAGAAATCCAAGAGTTTATGGTCATAGTAAAGTTGTGGTAACCACCTTTTGCAGAAAATTTCCACAAATTCCCCCCTAGTTAGTTTCCATGAGTTTATGCTAAGTTCCATCTTCTTGTTTATCCACCAATTAGAGGCTTCACCTGCTGACTGATATGCACCCCATGTTCCTTTAGTAACCTCATCATAGTTTCGTATTTCAAAATAATTTTCCATCTGAACAAGCCATACTTCAGCCTCATCACCTCTAGCACTACCGTCAAACATAGGTGGAATTATCTTCTTCATGAAACTTGATAGTTCAGAAGACACAATCTTCTTATTCCTTTCGATAGATGGTGTAGGTGAATTTTCCTTCTCATGGTTAGGGTTTTCACCTTGTCCATGGGAAGAATCTTCTCCCTCTTGATCATTGTCGGGTACTTCCTTTTCTACCCTACCCTTATCTCTTTCTTGTTCAAGGTTAGCTAGCCTTGCCAAGATTTGGTCAAGCCTAGCCTCTACACTAGTAGTTCCTTGTCCATCCTCTTGACTTGTACTGGGATTAGTTTGTGTCCTCATATTTGTCTTCACCATGATTATATGATTGGTTTTAACCTGAATGTTTTATCCATGTTAGCCTATTTATGTTATCAATTATCTTATGGAAAAAATAAAAGTAAACATTCACATGTGCACAAGTATTCCATACAAGATTTAAGCATATGCTTCTTTTCATAAACACAAATTTTTATTCATTTCATGAGGATTTCAATATCCTTTCGATTACATGGAGTGACTATTCAGATAGTACTATTCAAATAGTCAAGTGGAGAGTATCCTTTGAATTCACTATCAGACACATAACTTAAAGGAGTATAACCTATAGATTGAGAAAATTGTTGTTCCCTATCTTTCTATTAATCCCTCATTTGTTCGTACCTATCCCAAAAAGGATAATAACCCCTGAATTTATCATCTAATACATAGTTATGAGAAGTAATGTCAATATGGTGTTCATCAACACTGTAGTCTACATTTTTCATAGACATTTGTTGATGACAACATTTCTCGTTTGGGGTTTTCCTTGGTACATATCCCTCAAACTCTTTACTTGAAGAAATTGATATTACTTTAGCCAATGGTAGAACCCTAAGATCCCTAAAGATGAATGTAGGACTACCACTTTCTTCTAAAGGAATGTCCCTGGAAAGTGGTAATGAATCCAACTTTTCTAGTGAGATGGTTGGTAGGTAATTATACATAGCCTCCATCTTCATCTTCCTCTTCACATCACTGATCCGAGAAAGTGTGTGACTAAATTTTTTAGTGTTACTTAACCAGATAGAATTATCGTAGTTGGTTCCTTCTATGGTTTTAATGATGGCTTATTTTTCCTTCTTGGCCTTAAGGTAACGCTCGTTTTCGATTACTGACTTTCAAGCAATTAATCTAAGACACACCATCCTAACACAAGAATTTTCACAACATTAGATAATGTTGGAATGGAAAAATGATGAGCTCATAGGTTCCATAGTTAAACCTGGTAGCTCTGAGACCACATGTAATGTACTAACCCTTTCATAAAGTAAAAATTTCTTATTTTACACCAAACGAGTAAAGATAACAAGTAATAAAGCCATTGCAATAATTTTTTTTTTCTTTTATTGATAATTTCCAAACAAGATACAAAACATTCTACAATATGAATTCCTTTTCATTTCAAATATACTTCAATGTAAGAAAGCATACAAATACATGCATAGCTCATGAAGCTTTTGAAAAAATTGTAGTAAGATGCTCCAGGATCCTTCCTTTCAAATCTTGGTTCTTTTGTCTCCTGTTGTGGAGGAGAAGCATCACTCATGTGCTTTTCGGCCAACCACGGACTCTTAATGTGTTCCCCCATGCATCTATCATTTGATAGATGGCCCTTCCCTTTGACGAAGAGATTGGTAGAGTAACTGATAATGAGAACCAACTGAGCATAGTGTTGTGTCCTACATAACTAGATCCTTTAGTAACCCGACATTCTTGAACTAGTATGTAATACGAGATCACGGTGAATATGAATTCCTTTTCATTTCAAATATACTTCAATGTAAGAAAGCATACAAATACATGGATAGCTCATGAAGCTTTTGAAAAAATAGTAGTAAGATGCTCCAGGATCCTTCCTTTCAAATCTTGGTTCTTTTGTCGCCTGTTGTGGAGGAGAAGCATCACTCAGGTGCTTTTCAGCCAACCACAAACTCTTAATGTGTTCCCCCATGCATCTATCATTTGATAAATGGCCTTTCCCTTCGACGAAGAGATTGGTAGAGTAACTGATAATGACAACCAACTGAGCATAGTGTTGTGTCCTACATAACTAGATCCTTTAGTAACTCGACATTCTTGAACTAATATGTAATACGAGATCACGGTGAGCTAATAGTGTAGTCTCAAGTGTCACACAAATAAGTGGAATCTCGTACATTGCACTACTTTGGCCAAAGTTTTCTCATTCAGAATTTAGAATGAAGTCTTCTATCACATACACTATTCAGGCCTGATTTGAGTTAAGGCTATCTTACACTACGCATAAGTATTATCCTTCAATGGATAATACGTATTCCAGACTAAGCTACAACATACTAATGATCTACTAGAAATGAATCTACTTAGAAAGTAAGTACACAAGCTCCCTCCCATACTGGATTACTATCCTAAGAGTAACACAAGCTTTCCGAGTTAAACTAATAACTTAGCTGGTTGTACCTCAGGTGACTTTCATTTCAAGCCTAGAAAATATTAACTAATATAAGCAACATTCTCCTATTATGGAGATCTTATATTAACAGTGTAAATACAACTAAAAGGCTTAAATTCCTTTTTTAGAATAAAATCATATTTACTTCTATTGCACAAACAGTAAAGACATTCCATGCAGCATAGAAAATATAATAAACCCTTAAAAATGATAAGAAGAAGAAACCCCATGCCTATTATCACTTTTCTCAAATACTGATGACAATGCAGCCTTATCCTTAAGTTGTTCAACTTAATTCAACTTCACAATTCAATTCCCACTCCCTTTCTTATTGAAAGCACTCTTCTCTTAGAAAAAGACAACTCTTCCTCACAAGCCTCTCTCTATTCTCACTCATATAACTGATGAAATCAACTAGTGAAACTCATATATGTTTAACAGCAGAGGATGTATACTCTTGGTATGACACATCCTTTTTAATGGAAATAATGTACACACAAAATACAAATATGTGAAATATTATGAATGGTTGTGAATAATAATCACTCAAGAATGAGTAAGTATAAGAACAATGATAATGAGAAAATGATGAATACGTTTCAATGAGTTGGAGTGACTATTTATAGATTAGCCAAACTCCATAAATCCTACATTTTTGGCATGTGAATCAACACCACTCTCTTTCAGCATGATTCAACTTAAAGGTGGCAGCAGTTCAAGCTCATACTCAACATTAAGTTTAACAAATCGACTTTCTCATTGCCAACATTCAAAAAGACCATTTCAACTGCACATGAGAAATTCATAATTTTCTACCAAGTCAACACCTACAAGAAAATGAAAACAGAGGTGGTGCAAAACTGGTTAAATGGCATGATTTCCATATGTTGGGAATAAGTCAATCACATTTCATCAACACAACTTGAATCGACTATTTTCTGGGTTGAGTCAACTAAACATAATAACTGCATTGGACTTAGTCTTTGCTTCCATAATTTCTCATATTGACTTAGTCAAAGCCATCAAAATTAAGGCATATTTTTGCATCTCACTCATATGTATTTCATAGCTAGTGATGCGTGATTAATTATTAGAGCCGTGTATGATTCAAAGTCTAGTTTCATCATAATTGACATATTTAAGCCAAGGATTAAATACATCAAAAGAAGTCTACATTAAATTGGCTCTTTTATTAAATCAGAAATAAGTCGATTTCCAATGTATAAAACCATATGTAATAGATATATATATATGCAATATACATATATATATTTTAAATACTTTTATATAAATATATATATGTATATATATAACTAAATATATATAATATTTTAATATAT
Source organism: Sequoia sempervirens (assembly GCA_007258455.2). NCBI lineage: Eukaryota > Viridiplantae > Streptophyta > Pinopsida > Cupressales > Cupressaceae > Sequoia > Sequoia sempervirens. Next base: position 45,362 of record VDFB02323068.1, on the reverse strand, counting down.
ATTTTTACATATAAGTATATATATATTAAACAAATATATATAACGTAATCCAGTCAACATACATCCGATATATAATAGATATATAAGCATAAAGGAAAAATAATTATAATAAACACAATATACAGGATGTGTGCATATATATATGTATACACGTATATACCTCTATGTACATGTATGTGTAGGTATACCATATCAATGCATCTGTATGAGCATATACATTTGACAACGTACACTTGTATCAATATGTATATACATATAGATACATGTATATACTATACATATATATATATATATATACATCCGATTCACTTACATCCATTTACGTAACCATCATATCGATAGGTGTGTATGTGTGGTATATCTATACATATGCATATACGTGTCATTAGATCCCATTGGCATGCATGTGCATACATATAAACACACTTCCACCTACTTCCCACTTATCCATATGATCATAATAACACAAGAAAGATCTAAAAAACCAAATAGATAAACATCACTCACAAATGCATGCAGAAGTAAACAAAACTCCTAATGCAAACATACAAGCTATGGATGACTTACCTATAACCCACACAGATTGACTCAATTCACTCAATCTAAGGTGGTGTGTGTATGCTCAGTTAGTTTACTTTTACCAGTTACTCGACCAAGATCTTCTCCCGAGTGATACTTCCCCTCCACTTGGAGAAATGGAACACATATCTACATCCACTTACACATGCTCATGGCAGTCAAATGTTCATAACATATGTAGTATACATAAACATCTCCAAAGCTAGAATAATTACAATTCAATAGCCTTCCTTTCACATAAATGAAATATTTCATGAAGGATAATATCAACTGAAATAACAACAAATGAGACAATCATCAAATGTGAAACATTCATATTGATAACAAGGTACAAACATATTTTATTAATATCAAGAATTCTCATTACATCCATTTTTTCCCTATGCAGTAATAGTAAATAGTAACTATACAATCAGGGTGTAACAAGGTGACATTGACAATAGAAGATCCAGTAGTGGTTACGTGTTTATGATGTTTGGTGGTGCTATCAGTTAGATGAGTAAGCGACAAACTATAGTCGCATTCTGATATTGCTATCAAGATTCAATTATGTAGTTTTTTAGTAAAACTCATTGACCCATGTTTCATGAGTAGTGGTTCACAAGAACCCATCTCTCATGATAATGAATGGTCCACTTAGCACTCATTGCATCTAGGTAATGCTCATAGAGGTGAAGCCCTAGGTCGTCCCGAGAGGTCACCCATCCCAGTATTGCTCTAGCTCAAGCGCGCTTAACCACATAGCTTTTCCCCAAGGTTAAGCCCACTTAGCTTGCAACCCCATTTGCAAAACATTCAGCAAGTGTTGTGCCTTATGAGCCATTTTTAATGAGCCCCTTTTAGCTCATCAATTGATAAGTAGGAGGCATTTTCCACAGCGTGTCAAATTATGATATTGCTATCAGGATTCAACCATGTAGTTTTCAAGTCAAAATCATTGACCCATGCTTCATGAGTAGTGGTTCACAAGAACCCATCTCTCATGATAATGAATGGTCCACTTAGCACTCACTGCATCTAGGTGATGCTCGTAGAGGTCAAGCATTGGGTCATCTCGGGAGGTCACCCATCCCAGTATTCTTCTAGCTTAAGTGTAGTTGCATTGTCCATGACAGAGGTAGAGTATATGGTAACCACTCATTCCTATAAGGAAGCCATTTGTATTAAGAGATTGTGTTCTGATATTGGTTTAGATGCAAGATAGGTTACTGTTTGCTTTGATAGTCAAAGTGTGATTTGTCTAGCAAAGAATCCTGCCTTCCATGCTAGAACAAAGCACATTGATGTTCAATATCATTTTGTTCGTGATATGGTAGAAAATGGAAAGATGAACTTGGAGAAGGCTGGCACTTTGGTGAGTGTTGTAGATGCATTGAAAAAACCAATGAGAACAGTGTTCAAATGGTGTTTTGATTCCATGGGCCTTGGGGCCCTAAGCAAATGATTCTGTATGACTCTCAGCAGGTCTTTGACAAGTGGGAGAATTTTGGGATTAAGGTGGCTCAACCTTAGAGTCCTAATATTGATTTAATTAATGTAGTATTGTATGTATTTGTATTATTCAATTTCCTATGGTGTCATGTCATAAATTGGGACCCACCAACTAGGTGGCATCCCCATTGGAGGTAATTGAATGACACATAATCATCCCAAGTAGACACAGGCATCCCACTTTGGAATCTTTGACCTATGATAGATCCTATGATGTGTCATAAGGTATCTTCATGCATGGAGAAAGTTGGCGCCCAAGTTGGGTTATGACATGCTATAAGAGAATCGGGTATTCTTGGTTAGCTGTGACACATTCTCTTACATCTGTAAGTGCTATCAGTTATGACAGATTCTATGGCAGCTGTAAGATGTGTAAGGCATCTGTCATAACCTATTTTTAGCATATTCTAGGCACCCAAGCTTGGAGAAATAATATTGCACGTAATGGCACTTATAAGGAGTGTAAGGGAATGTTGTACATGTGTCCAAATGCATGTTCATGACATGGGATATTGTTCCATGTTATATGCTTCTTGAAGCTTGCATCTCTTTATATATTGAGTGCCTTGCATTGTAGAATGCATAGTTTGTTTGCAGGTAATGAAGTGTTGCCGATATCACTCCTGAATGGGTGTTTGTTTTAAAGCACTTCTTGAAGAAATCTTTGTACTTGGGGCTATATTGTAACTTTTATTTGAAGTAATACAATAGTATTGTGCTTTTGGAGGGTGGGGATTTTTACCCGAAAGGGTTTTCCCCACATATATTACGTGTCACTGTTTTATGAATTGTTGTTCTATTCCATTATTCCTATATGTTTCTCTATTGTAACTATATAAGGTGTTAAAAATAATTTTTTTTGTAACTCTCTCCTACTTAGATTAGTGTAGGAAGTTGTTTCCACTCACCTAGCTTCCTTTTAGTAACCTACAGAGAGATTGTGAAGGATGAGTTTTTTTATTAGATTCAGTAAGTACCCCCACCCTTCCTTGAAATTTTTCCTTGTTCCTACTTTTCCAAATCATCCAAAGGATTTCAATAGAAAGAATAAGACAAATTAAACTAGAATATTTATCCAAACCTTCCATTTTACTAGTTATGATTTCATGTTTTTTAAGTTTTCCTATGTTTCCCAAATAACATAACTCACCACAAAACATTAACCATATCTCTTTAGCAAAAAAACAATAAAAAAAGATATGCTTAATATTGTCAATATTTCTACATAAGCCACATAAATTTGTACTTACATTATATGATGACCATGGCCTAGTTCTTTTTAAGAGTAGCCACGATCTAGAAAAATCCTTTTTGGGTTCCAAGACCTCATTCCAAATCCAACTAAAAGTTTTTTCCAACTTGTTTGAGTGTCATTCATATACCAACATTTATTTATAGATTCTATAATATATTATGAATTACACTACATGTTATATAAATTTTTAGCATTCCTTTTATAAAATACCATGCCATCTTTTCATTTGCAACTGGTTAGTTCTCCACAAAAAATAGAAGTGCAGTAGTTAGATTTTATTTTCAAATAATATCCCTTTACACGATTCTCTAAATAAAGAGTATGTTCTCCATTTTGTGTGGGGGATATCATACTCCTTACTTAGAGTGGACCATGTTTTAAGATCCCCATCACTCAAAATGTCTTTGAAAGCAATGATTCCTTTTTTGACCCAAGATTTGGCTGAGCAGCATTGTAATAAGGCAAGAGGCTTATTTTTGTGACAAATATTCCACAAAATTGATTTGTTATTACAAATCTTGTTATCATTGTTTATTCTCAAGTTCCTTACTCTTTCTCAAGCTTTCCAAATGGTTTTGAAGACAATGGAGCCATTTGGTTGAGTATGGAACATTCCTATTAAGGAGTCACTAAATGGATTGTTCCTCCATTTCTTTGATTTTTTGGCACTGGCTTAAGGATGTTGTTTCTAATAAGCACTTTCTATGGCTCTTCTCCTTATAAAGAATTTACTATCCACTTTGCTACAAGAGAAATCCCTTACCTTTTTAGGTCCTTTAAACACAATCCCTCCATTTCTTTAGCCTTGCAACAATAATTCCACTTGACAACATGTTTCTTATTTGTGCCCTCTCATCTGACCAAAGAAAGTTTCTAATTTTTTTGAATTTCTTCTAGTTGATAACTATTAAATAACTAGGATGAGGAATAGTAAATTGTATATGATGAGAGAATTTTTTGGCACACTTGGATTCTCGTAGCTAGGGATAAGTACAGTTTATTTCAATTATCAAAATTTCAATTCTAGTCTTGATTCAATTCCACATTTATTTTAAGTTAGGGCTAATTACAAATGGCATACCCAGGTATTTTATTTTCTTATTTGGGCCCCCCATTGAATTTCATATCTGGTAAACTAGTCTAGTAGGGTGTCATTCCAACTCAACATTGTTAAATTGTTTTTAGATATCTTTGTACCAGAAGCCTCACATAAGAGGTTCAATTTCTACATTAAGAAATCTATGTTTTATTTATCTAAGTCTACAAACATAGCAATCACAAATAAAGTAGTGGCTAGAAGGTATCCTTGTCTTATTGAACTTTGGAGAGAAATGGGTTGGGACAAGTTCCCATTCACTTCAATTTGTGCATTTGCATATTGTAGTAGAGTGTTCACCATTTTACAAAATTCCTTGGAGAATCCAAGGGCATCAAGGGCCTCTATCAAGAAGGACCACTCAATTCTATCATATGCCTTTTCAAAGTCCAAGAGAACCATGCTGAAATTTTGATTTGTGGTTCCTGCCCAATCTATTGCTTCCCAACTTATGATAAGGTTTTCAAGGATAACCTCTGTTTAATGAAGTCGGTTTGTGTGTATTGTATTATTGTACAAGGAGAACATTTGTCAATCTTAATGCTAAGTTTTTTGCAAGGATCTTGTAAGACACATTGAGGAGAGTTATTGGCCTCTAATTTTTGGTCAAGTTTGTGTCCCCATCTTTTGGAATTAATTTTATTATACCCTTGTTTATCTCTTTTCCCAAAGATCCTTTAGCTATAGCTTAAAATTATATATAAGAAATAACTCCATATATCCAATTTATATTATTTTTATAAAATTCAATAGGAAGTCCATCAAGACTCAAATATTTATCATTGCAAAAATTTTGAATTGTGAGTACAATTTCATTTTTTTTATTTCTCTTCTCAAAGTGAGGATCATTTCTTCTTTAACTAACTTGGGAATCATTTTTTTACAATAAATTCTAGCATTTAGTGAGTGGTCACCTTGGTCTTATGAGGTAAAAATATTTTTATAAAAGAAGCTAAACTAGATTAGCACATCTTCAGGGTTAGATATTAGGCTATCTCCATCCCATACACATTCAATTTTCTCCATTATACATTTTCTTTAATGTAATTAAAGAAAAAAATTGAGCGTTTATCCCCCTTACTTAGCCAGTTTATTTTTTCCCTTGATTTTTTACATTGAATTTTCCTAGTTTGCAGACTTCTTAAGGAATTCTTGTAGAGAGTTAATTCCTCATTCAACTTTATTTTCTCAGGATTTTTTTGAAGGCTATTTTTCTAGGTTGATTAGATTTTCCTGGATGAAGTTTTCCTCCTTTCTAAGATCCTTTTCTTTTTTTTACCCACAGTTTGGAAGAAGTTAGCTCAGGTTTTAACATTTTTATTCTATTTTTTAATTTGAGAGACATTTTTAAGCAACCATTTATTAATTTCTCTTAAAGTAAAGATAGCATTATCATAATCTTCATCTTTCAAAAGGTTGGAGGTCAAGTTGATTTTTTGTCCCCTAATGTTTTACTCAATGCATTGCTTAGCTTTTAGAAATTTTGAACTAATCAAATGATGATATCAGAGTGTGCATGAATAGACTTTTACTTTTGTTTCTTCCTCTATTGTTTCAAAGAAGAATAATTCACTATTTGCATAGAATCTGTCTAGATGATAATGGATCATTTTATTTCCTTTTTTTGCATTGCACCATGTAGAAAAAAATGATTTATATTTCCTTTCCCCCCCTTCTAGGGGTTCATAAAGCTTTAACTTAGATTTCATTTTTCCCAAAAATTCTTCTCATTTCCCTTCCAATCTATGTCCAAAGCCCCAATTTTGTCTTGGGAATTTTCTATCATGTTAAAATATCCCCCTATAAGCCAAGGGACATTAGGAAGATCATTGAGCCATTTTCATAAGTTAATTATTTCCATGTAATCATTGGAAGCATAGATTGTAACGCCCCACCAAGGAACCCAGAGAACATCACATAAAGGAATGAAATAACCGAACATTTTTTTTTAAAGACATTCGATTACAACATGAGTACAAAATAAACATCTACACATACGTTCTCAGGGTTCCGTGACAACACTGCTTAAACATTTACAAGTAAGAACATCAAATAACTAAACTAAGGACATTAAACATAAGGATAAATCATAATAATAATGAATGATCCAATCATATAATCATATTGAAGTTAAGTTACATATTCAGGTTACATCAAGTGAGATTATGAAAAATATCGTAACAACATAATATCATTACAATAAGATCACTCCTACACATAAAGAGTGTATACAATATAGATGAAGATCATAACACTTATGTCAACCTCATTCATGAGCACGCTCAGCATCCAACTTAACGAACAGTGTTGAATTAGGAACCTGTCACAAGTACAATATTATCCAAGCACAACACCTGGAAGGAGACCCAATAGAGGATAAAGCATGTTCCTCCCAACCACGTGGTACCCAAAGGTCCACCCCTTGTGCTAGGAGATAATATCAGGTCCACAAAGACAAACAAACATGAAGACAAAACATAACATCACATGGCCTAATGTACACATTACAACATAACGATATCAAAACCACAAATTACAAAAAAAGCTCCCAAAGGCAACAGTGTAATAAAAGGTAACTCTACACAAGAGACCACATAACATGCATTAGGATAAGAGTGTCATCACATAGTTTATTATAGGTTACCCTAGTGAATCTTCCTAGATTACCGGCCCTCATATTGAGTTACCCTTAAAATCTCTACCGATTCTCGGCCCCTAAACAAACTCAAGTGGAATCAAACTACCTTTTAAGAAGACAAAGTAGACGATCATGCCATTCCAGGCCATCTCAACCAAGCACTAAGGTATTAGGCGAGGCAATCAAATTATCTAAATTATTTAATGAACACTACCCAACCCCTAATACATTTAATTAGGTTTTCACTAAATTACAAACTTACGATAAGTTACCCTGGTTACCTCTTAGGGTTTCGGCCCCTATCGAAAGCCACTCTTCCTAATAACATATAATTTCACATATTAAGCCAAAAGACATCCATCATGCACAATAAACAAAACCAAGAATGAGCACATCTCAATCATGACTTAAAACATTTTACTTCCAATCACCACATAGGTATCAAATTACAACGTGCATGGCTAGTCCCACAATAAACTATATCAAATGAACTTCATGATTCAAATAGATTAAACAATTCATTCAATGAATTCCCTAGCCTCTGGAAATCAAAGAATTCTATAACACAAATCAAATAATCTTTCACTTGATAATTCCTAACAATTAGTCCCCACAAAAGATTTCTTTGACTCCAAATCAATAATAAAAGAGTAATTTCAAGTAATAACCCATTGATTCATAAATTAAAAGCCATATTATTTTTAAACAAAAATTTAAAGAATAATCTATTCATTTTTAAAAAAATAGCATGTCCACTCTTAAATTATTAACAAAATAATATAAACAAACACATAAATATATATATAAACACACATTATACCATATTCAAATCACTTTATAAACTAATAAAACTATTTCCTAAGCAGACAAAGATTCAATTGTAACAAAGTCTTGATGCAATAAACTAAAGATCGAATAGTTATATATATATACTTATATAACCACACTATTGATCCCATCCATGCATAAGGCACTGAGATGAATTAAATCTTAACAGAGATAAGGCTTTCATCCTTTGAATCTTCCAATTCACAGAGAATTCTAACATCCAGTTAAGGCATGTGAACAAAAGAAAACGAGTTTGATTACTAAAAGCTCAGAAAGTTGCATGCACACTATGCACAAACTATAGGCAAGGAGAAACCACAGAAAACATACTCAATTCTCTTATTAAAAGTGTCAATGCCAAATGAGAGAGATATAGATGTGGTAACTCAACGTGTATGTACAACTTTCAAAATATACTAATGGGAATATCAATGCAACTCTAAATACGCATGCATAATCAGGTAGATAGGCTTCTGAATAGCGGCCATCATGCACAACATAATCACAACTGATCACAACTGAAGTTCACTTTATCAGGTAACAAATTCAACAGATAAAAACTAAGTTTAAGATAAACAAACTTGGCTGAATTCTTCATTAAGGATCGGACCAATCTATGCTTCTGACTGGCAACCAACACTAAGGGTTAAGAGAAAGAAACAAGAGCATGATTTGGTTGCCATGCAACGTCTAAATCCATATCCAAGATCATTGTAAGAGAAATTGTTCTGAGAGATGTGAATCATTTCCACTATTTACAGAACAACGGTGTTGTCCTTGTGGTGAATAAAGGTTATCCTGAATAAGACAATCTAAAAAGTAGGCGAACACTGTAAAAATGAGGCCGACAAGTGAGAACATTCAACAAACGTAATGGAAGAAGAGTTACATCAGTAGTTAAAGCAAACATAAATATACTGACAACTGGCAGAAATCATGCATTTAGTTTATACAAACAATGTAATAATAGATAACATGTAACCCGTCATTCACAAGATAATTATTGTTCATTGATGGCATCAAAGATGACACGCAAGCCAAGTTTCCTCCAAGTTTGAAAGGGTTTCGATTGCAAAAATTTTGAGAAGTCATTCTGAGTAGCATTTAGGATTTGAAAATAATACAAGTACAAGGCAATATTTCCAAACTCTAATATTCACTTTCGAAAAGGAATGGTTAATGGTGGTTAATTCGATTTCTTCATAATTTTGAAGATCATAAGGATATGAAACATAATTGAATACCAATTATTTTGTATCTACGCAGAGCTGGAAAAGAATTATGACATAAATATAACCCATCAAACTAAGATTACAAGAAAACTTTCAAAAAGAGCAATTAACAGGATATACAACAAACAAATTCAACCACAATGAAGATCAAATGACATAAAATTCATACAGAAGCTTTCTATACAAGAAAATGCTAAAACAAAAGAAGAAAACTTGGATTATAATCTCGAATCCTCGTAGATTGAAGCAAGAATCAAAAAATCCAAAAATCTTTATTCTCCCAAAGCACAAATCCTTCAAATCCACTATCTCCAAAAATTTTTAACCAAAACACAGAGAAGAAGCTTTTTCCCCAGAAACTGTTGTGAAAGTTTTCTTCCCAGCAATCCAAAATCAATTGTCGTGAATGATATTGCACAACCAAATATTTTAATGCATTTTCAATTAACTCATAATCACAGAACTTAACTGTCAACATGCAAAACTAAATTGATCAATTCGTTTCAACTAACAAATATCCAAGATATCATTTTCTAACTCAAAATCAAGATTTCAGATATTTATCCATAACCTATTGAAAACAGGCCCTTTCAAAATATCTACTTTTCATTTATTTTTAATTTGCACATTAAAATCAACAATTACAATTAAATAAATATCTTGTTTAATTTAATTTAATAAATCAAACCATAAACACAAATATTTTAATTTAACATTTAAATAAAATCACATTAAATCAAATAAATTAATTAATAAACCATTTAACTAATTAATCAATTAATTTACAATCATGACAAAAACATGAATGATACAACAGACTCAAACAACAATACAATGATGGGCGACAACACAGATAATCATCCTATAAAAGAACGATGGCCAAAAAGGGACTTGACATTATCTCTTAAACATGTTTCCATTGGGTCATGACACACTCAAACCTGATAAAGCAGGTGGAGTCAATGCCCAATACCTGCAAACTACATAAAACAACATTGTTAAACATATCTACATAAACCGACAATCACACCGTGAAAGAGAGTCGCAGCATAGCAAGGTACTCACAAGTGAGTAATGCTACACTGTCTCCTTCACCAAGACTAACATACAATAATACATCATAAACAACATTAGATACATTGTCATAAACACACATAATGTTCATCATAATGTCGTCATACAAACATAATCAGATGATCAACAATGTCTCTAATGTATCATCAACATAGTATAAAACCAACATAGTATTAGTGTCATAACTAAAATAAAGTAACATAGTATCAAAAAACTTAAGCAACTATCAACTGAACAAAAAAAAATTGAAACAAAGTGTAGCAACTAGAAGGACACTACATAGATAGACCATAAACCAAACTTATGGTTATCTTTCTCTATGACAATCCATAGTGTCCTGTTACAAGGAGAGACACCAAACTTAGTCACATAGTTAGCCACTAATACATTTGACTGCAAAATCCAATGAAACTGTCTGATGAAATATGTAAAATTCGATGTTCGTCGGGTGCTTGTAAAATTTGATGTGTAATTTCCAATTTTTTGAAAGTTTATCCCCGACGTTCGTCAAAATTTTGATGAACCTGGGGTTCGTCGAAATGTCGGCTATCATTTTCATCGAAGTTTCGACAAACATGAAAAATTAAAAAAAATCAAATTGTGACCGACATAAAGAAAAGTGAG
>VDFB02323068.1:18661-34445 GCA_007258455.2 Sequoia sempervirens | reverse complement strand
AATTCTAAGGATTTGTGCTTGGAAAAAATGCATAACAAATTTTTTTGTTGGATGTCTTGTTGTATAGTTTAGAATAGCTCAAAATATGAATAGGATTTTAAGGCCATATATTATGGTAACTTACAATGCAAAAGAAGGAAATCTATTATCAATTTTAATCTACAATTTAATACCATATGAAAAACCACATGTAGTATTATCTAAAATTAATTCTTGACATATTAATTTTATAAAATACACTTACCATTCAATAAACTTCTCCCAAGAAAGAAACCCTAAGTGAACATTAATTGAACCCTAATTTTAGATTCATAACTCTAATCATAACCCTAAGCGAACACTAATCCTAATCAAACCTAACCCTAGCCTTAAAGTTATCATATAATCTAATTATCTCTCTTATCTAAATTTGGGTTGAATTGACATATTTTTAATTGCATATATTTTTTGTTTATTAGATCTTATTTTATGAATATATGCAAATATAATTTTACTTCTACATTCATTCTATGCCCATTTTTTCATGATATTTTAACATTCATTTTTTGGAATATTAGATCAATCTCACACATATAAATATGAAACCTCAACATTTTAAAATTGAATTCTATCCAAAACATAGACACACAATTGAACAAATTCTCAAAAGAAGAATGACAACATCATTAACATTTCATTCAAAATTCACTCAAAAAGGAGAGAAAATATATTAGAATTATACATTTATTCATGCTTTTAAGTCATATATGCATACAATTTAAGATAATTTGCATATATTCATCCAAAACTCAAAACAGTCTATCTATTCTATTTCATCTGCTTGGGGTTTTAACAGCCAATGGCACCATAGATATCACTTCCTCATCAGAGGACAAATATCTTTCTACCCATATATTCAACTCAAAACCTAGCTAGAGCTTTCATCAGTTCTCTCCCTACAAATGAGAATTGAATTCCCTTTTATATGACAAGAGAGCAACAAGCTTCGGGCTCAAATGTAATTTCACAAAAAAAATTCATTTGAACAAAATCTCCATTGCATTTGACTTTCATTTCAAAACTTCCCACACGTTGAATTTTCAAAACATAGTGGCGCACAAACTGGGGAAAGCTAAAAGAATAGGGAACACAAATTTTCATCAAAATCCCCTTGTCAACCAAATTTCTACGAAGGCACACCACAACAACTTCTTGTTTACCCACCACCCTGCCCTTACTAACACTCAGACCTCGGTATACACACTTGTTTCTAGTTGTTTCCCAATATGGTAGACCCTCAACCTCCTCTTCTTTCTTGTCCTTGCCCAAAACGGTTCTAGTCCGTCCGCTTGGGATTTTAATAGTTGATGTGCCCACACATATCATTTCCTCATCAAAGGGCAAACCGTGATTGAAGAAACTTAAATACCGATAGTAGTCCGAGTCAGTCTCAGTTACATCATCAGAAGTGTTGCTCGTAAGGTCAATGGGCGAGTGTTGGCCGCATCCAGAGCACACCGACTGCTTGCCTTTGTCATCTACAGTTGAGCAGCAATGTCCTGGAATTACATCCTTCTACTGCAACCAAAGCAGTAGAAGGTTGCAATTCCAGGACGTTGCTGCTCAACCAAAGCACCTTCCTAAATAGCAGGACCGAGCTTTTGTGAGCTCAAATGAATAGACCTCCTTACTGACTTACTCATTTTCTCTTCTCAGACAAGCACTCAAACTTGATTAGACTCAACCCACAAAGCACTCTAACTGCTACAAGAATGACACTATTAGCAATTAATTCCTCTTGTATTTATTGTGCGAGGTAATGGCAACCTTCATCAATGCTTAGTAAATATGCATGTGCAAACATGGAAATTTGGCAGTGTATGTACTGTCACCATTTAACTAGAGCTGCATGAGAATCCAAAGATCACCCTTCATGATTGCCAACAACAACATCTTCATACAGATTGAGATTCACGTGACTACACAAGCAAGGAATAATTCATTAATGCTTCACCAACCTTCCTCTTCCTCCTACTAGCTAGCAAGGAACAACAGAGATTTACATTAGCTTTTGATCTTGGTTGTCGATCTAAAACCATAGGTTATGAGCTCAATAGTGGAGATTGGGCCCCACATTCCATATAGGACACACATCTGCCTTTTGTTGACCTCACGCCAAATAACAGGGTGACACCTTAGGTCTGCGAGTTGGCGGGGTACGATCGAGATCTTCTCCCATATCTTCGAATTTGGAAAACCTACACATTGCACGGTTAGTATTTAATGAAAGGCTTTGGCTAAGCCATCAGCAACATGACCACTGGAGTTAATGGATTAGGCTTACATCACTAGATTAAAATTAAAACCCAACTTTGATTTTAATACTTTATTTCCTCCGCAGAGTTTTATTTCCTAAGTCTCGGTTGGCCCTGTTAAATTCTTATCCCAACCCTAACAAAAAATGAATGATTAAGCTAAGGATTGTATTTGTTGTTATAACTTTAGTTCTAGAGAATACTTAATTACCAATTCTTATTTGTGCATTTGTATATGAATCCAATTGAATGCCTTTCCATATCATTATGGAAAATTTTATTATTGCAACCCTAACTCTAACACTAATTAAACCTTGACCCTAACCTAATTGAACTCATATTATAACCCTAACTCTGACACTAATTAAGCTGTGTCGTAACCTAGGTATTGTTGAAACCTAACCTAATTGTATCAAAACCCTAGGACCTCTAATTGAACCCTAACCCTAAAATAGACAATAACCCTTACCTTAATTGAACCCTAACTCCAATCCTAGCCCTAATTTAAGACTAACCTTAACCCTGACCTTAATTAAACCCTTATTGAATTATAACCCTAATTGATCCCTAACCCAAATTGGATACTAATTGAACCTTAACCCTAAGTGAATAGCAACCTTAATTAAACTCCAAGCATAATCCTATTTGAATTTTGACCCTAATCATAACCATAATTCAACCCTAACCTTAATTGAACCCTAACCCTAAACATGAGTTCAATTAAGTTTAAGGTTCAAATAGGGTTAGACTTTAATTCAAATTAGGTATAGGATTCAATTAGGATTAGGGTTGGGTTGAATTAAAGATTAAAGATTCTATGATAGAGCTTAGGGTTAGTGTTAGGGTTCAATTGGGGCAAGAGTTAGTATTAGGGTTAGGGTTATGGTTCAATTAGGGTCTCATTAATGTTAGTTTTAGAATCATAGTTATGTTTAGGGTTGGATATAAAATTAGAGTTAGGTTTGAAGTTAATTAGTGTTAGTTTTAGGGTTGGGGTTATGGTTAGACTTATAATTAATGTTAGTATTGGGATTAGATTCTATCACTTTAATACAAATAATCTTCTATAAATTCATTCACTTTTTTTTGAAATTATATAATTTAAAATATTTTCAAATTTACCTATGTTGAGATATGAGAGATATAGAAAATCTAAACTCTATATAATTTATAGTTAACTTGACATTGTGTATAAAAAGGTTTAAGTTATGAATGTTATAATATAAAAAATAGATGTGTTTTCAATGTTTGTTTGTCAGTTTAAAAGATGTGCCAATAATGTTGCAATCACTAATGATTAATTTTTTCTTGATGGTTAAAATATATTGGTAAGTAAATTTATCTATAATAAGTAAATTTATCATTGATTTTTTCTTGATAAGTAAATCAATATTTCATAAATTTATCTATAATTCTTATTTAATTTTTTCTTAATTATATTAAATTATATTTTATTAAATTGTTAAAAAAATTAAGTTGCTTATAAATAATTTTATGTGTTTTTTATAATTAACTTGATATTGTGTATAAAGGTTTAAGTTATGAATGTTATAATATAAAAAAATAAATTTGTTTTCAATGTTTATTTGTTAGTTTGATGTGAGAATAATGTTGCATAGTAATGATTAAATTTTTCTTGATTGGTTAAGTGATATTGTGAAATTATTCTATGTTAATTTAATGTTATGAATGCTATATAATATAAAGAAAAATATTTCTAATATATTTTTAATGCATCTTTATATTTTATAAACAAACATCTAAAATAAAAATGTGATTGTAAAAAAATACAACTTAATAAGTGAACATACATTTAAAGTTAAAAGTGAAATTATAAAACAGATTGTAAATTTATTTTATTTTTCTTCTATAAATATAATTTTTTTATTTGTCGTCCGCCTAGTAATGCCCACTTCTCCTTTTAATGAATGTTTTATTTTGTAAGGGTTGATTTAGTGCTGCCGTTGATCTATTTCCTGCAGATATCAACGGTGCCTGCCATCCTATGATCGGGAATTGAAGGATCATGAAATCACGGGTGGGCACCACGTGTCCTATCTGGGGGATCAAATTTTAGCTATCATTGACCAACTACCATTTGATTTGAGCCGTTCCCCACCATCCCGTGATGGTGCTTGGGTTGATTGTGAAATCACGGGCGGGCACCACGTGTCTCATCCGATGAAGCCTAAAGAGTAAAGGAAACACTAGCCGACTTTAAATGTATTAAGGGGCAGATTACTAAAGTGTTCTCGAGACACACATTTTCTAAATCTACAGATATGTTATAATTTCACTAGAAAAGCTGCTCGAAGGTTAACGACATGGCTGGCGACTGTGTTAAAGGAACGAGATCAACGACGCTCGCTATCCCACGATCAGGGATTACAAGGATCACGATATCACGGGCGGGTGCCACATGCCCTTCCTAAAGGATGAAATCTGCGTGACCATTGATGAGCTGTCTCTTCAAGATTGACGGTGCCCGCCATCCCGCGATTAGGAATTTTGGAATCGCAATGTCGCGGGTGCCTGCCACGTGTCTCATCCAATGAAGCCTAAGGAGTGAATAGAGCATTCACCGGTTTTAAATGTATTACGGGGAGGATTGATAATGTGCTTGTAAGATGCACGTGTTTTATTTCAACGCAGATGTTATGATTTTAAGGGAAAAGCTGCTCGAAAGTTAAAGGAAAGGACGGTGACCATTTTTGAAGGAGCATGATTTATGGTAAAAAGATCGACGGTGCCCGCCATCCCATGATGATAAATCAAAGGATTGTGATATTGCAGGCAACCACCACGTGGCATTCATTCACGTCATATGACATAGTGGGCCCCTTTATTGTCGTGTTGGCGATTATGTTAGCCTGTTTTGAAGATGGTCGTCGATGATTTGATCAAACTGAAGGATCAACGACTCAAATTTAAATATGTATAAAATTATGGTTGGAGCCATTCGTGCAGCCCGCGAGTGAGCTTTAATGGCAGATGAGACATCCAATGACAGAATTTGATCGACATAAAATCAATTTTACTCATCTCATTTGTATCACAAAGCATCCAAGTATTTCATGAAAATAGTTTCAGAGCCAAAGGTGAAATTGTGAGCAGCTGCTACCAGAAATTAGAGTTTGTGCAAAAAAAGCCGTGAGTTAATTTTCTCCATTTCCTAGTCATTTTTCACCTAAATTTGGGAAAGGGGGGGTTTGCTATGCTTGTCACTGAGTTCATTAAAATATTTTGTTAGGGCTATTGTTTAATCATAAATTGTGAGGAATTGCGGTATTTTTACTTTATAATTTCCTATCTCTGCTTAGTCATAGCCACTTAAAGTGTAACATTGTAGTGAGGCCTTAGTTTGTCTAAAATGGTGCCAACTAAGCAGCACTCTGGCCACATTGAGTATTTGAAAAGAAACTTGAACAATGATTTCCTAGATCAATTTCCATTATCAACAAATGAGAGAAGGAAATGTTTGCTGTTGATGCGAGGGAAAATCCTAGGGGAGGGGTTGGTGTGTAATAATTCCAACATTGCTGATGATAGGGTTCTACTCACAGGCTTAGAAATGTTCAAATTATGGTATGGACAGAGGAATTTTCCTCATCTTTTTTCAAATGGATGGATGCACGACATGGGAAAGTTGGTTGTTCCAAATGTGTTTCCTGATGTGGACTTACTTAGAGCAGTGGCCAAAAGATATGACCCTATCACACAGGTAATTAGAGATAATGATGGAGGGGTTCTATTAGAAATTAATAGAGATGTTATCCAACAAAATTTTGATTTGAGTGAGCCAAGTGATGACTTGGTTCCTATTAATCTTGAAGAAATGAAGCAGGAGTATACAAAATTCCAATATCTTTTTAGGGTTAAGCTGCTTCCACCTCATCTGGTTAAGGCAGGGGGTTCACAATTTCACATCAGCCCTAGTGACCAGGAACCCTTCAGATTGAATTGTTTTGGAAAGCCTTTCCTAGCTACTTTCTATTCACTATGTCAGATTTTGGGTTTCAACCCTGGTGCAGTAATGCCGATTGCATACATGTTCATGGGGGTGCAAATACAACACACTAACTTCTCTGTAACATATGACTTTGCTTCTTTTTTGGTGGAGAGGATCGATGAAGGACTGTCAAAGCTATAGAATGGTGATACTGGTACTCAATTCTTTTGGTATTCCATGTTGACGCATATGTTCTTGTTTAGAAATGTTGATTTCTTTGCTGAGAAGATGAACTTAAGACAATCAGTTAATGGAGAAAGATTGCCAGTACAGATATGGGCTACAGATTTGTCCTATAATAAAGAAAGCACCAGTTATGTACAATTTGATAATTGTTTTGCTGCAAGATTGAGGGCTAGATTATGGTAAATGTACCTAAGATCCCTCAGGAAGTGCATGATTTCCTTAGGCCAAAGGAGAGGAAACCAGAATTAAGGGTTTTACATAACTGGGGTGACATTATCCCATATCCAGTCAGCACTGTCTTGAGAATATATGGATTTCAAGGAACCCCTCACATACTGCCATACAATGTGCCACCAAGACTAGGGTTTGTAGAAGTTATGTGGTAGATGGGGTGTATTCATGAAGATAACCTAACTGGAAAGGGGAAGGGAACATTTTTCCCTGATTATACAGTAGTGTCTGACTTTACATTTTCAAAGGGAGGCTGGACACATTTGACAAATTCTTTGTTGATTACCATATGAGATTTGGTCGAAGCGACAATCACGAAGGTTTCTTTGCTCTTTTAGACAAAAAGTAAAAGGTGGAAAAATTGTACATGAGTTCAATTTCCTGAGGACGATTAGGAATGAATTTGATTTAAATAGATAGGAATTGAACAAGGAAAAGTGGATAGCTTATAGTAAGCTCTTGGATGTGTGCATGAATTGGATTAGGCATTATGATCCATTGATGGAATTCACTCCATACCATAAGAGAATATATTTTTTAATGAAGAATTTCAAAGAGATAATGGACACCTTGACAACCAAAAAGATAAATTTAAGGCTAAGTTTGGATATGCAAGGACAAAGTGATATGCCAATTGAAACAAGGCCAGTATGTCAGCCTACAGAAAGGTGGCCCATCTATAAGAGGAAAAGGGATACTGGCAGTGATGAGGAAGAAGTAGATAGAAAAGGGAAGAAAATAATGAAGGCGCCTTCATGACCAGGCCCAAAATTCAAAGTACCCAGGGCTGTCAAAATCATTGAATTAAAATCTTCACCAGAGCGCAGTCCCCTATCACCACCATGAGCCAAGCCCTGGGCGCAAAGAGTGATCACCTACTTGAGGGATCATAGATGAAATTATTGTTACTAATCCAAGACATGCGAGGTTGGTATGTCGTCCCCTCCTAGAGTGGTGAATTGGTTCTATCGATTTGGATATGAAGGGTAAGAGTGTGCGGGATGTAGAATGGAGGCTTGCAAAAGTTCTTAGATAATGATACATTTGTAGACTTATTGTATTCTTGCAATTGGCATGGAGGATGAAGTGAGAATATCAAAATAAATGCAAGGAGAGAAGAGAACTAAGGCTTGACAGGTCAGATCAGGAGAATGATGAAGAAGTGAAAGTTGAACTAATGGAAGAGTTCAAAAACATCACTCCTGAAGAAGGAAGACAACTAGTGAATCAGGCTGGTGTTTTTATTTTTCCTAAATGGGACATCGCAGATGCAGTGGCTTTCAATTCCATTATGAAGTCCAAGAATCCTTTTCAGGATTCTGAAGAAGAAGTTAAGGTAGCATTACAAAACTCTGCCTTCAGTGAAGAATATGAGACCTTGGAAATTTAGGCATTGGCTCCATAAGGAAGAAAGCTAGACATTGTTGATATTAATCTAAATTTCAAAGGAGGATTAATAATAAAGAGGGCTTCAGAGACTACAACAACCGAAGCCACTAGTTTAACTGTGAATGTGGCCAAGTTGGCCCAAAAGACTGCTAAAAGGGAGGAGGCTGAAAGAAAGAGCCTAATGGAGAAGTATAACATTTTAATTGAAGAATATAGTAAAATGCAACAAAGGAATGTTGAGCTGCAAACTGAAGTAGAAAGGTTCAAGTATAGGCATACTGCGGAAACATCCAATGCTCCACGAACCAGCACATCACCTCCCACAGTAGGGTCAATGCCTCTTGCTTCTCCAAATGTTTCTACACCAGGGTCTCCCATTCAAAATCCTGCTCTTACCCCTCCTCTAGAACAAGTTGATGAACAAACAAAGTGCTATGTTGATCCAACAAAGAGGCAGCTCATGCAGGAAATTGATCAATTATAGACATCACTAAGGGTAAAAGAGGAGGGTTTTCTTTCAAAAGAAAAAGAAATTATTACTCTTTTTTTGGAGCATTTAAATGAAAAGGTGGATAATAAATTTCCCTCTATACATTCTTTGTATTCTTTTCTATTTGAAGCAATAAATAATATCGATAGGGATCAGGGGATAGTGATTTCAATAATTCAAAATTGGATCCCTAGGGGAAATAATCTAGATATTATGAATAAAGCCTCAAGGTTTGATGTAAATAACAGGCCCCAATCATTGAAGCCTACTTATATATTAGTTAAATCATTACAATGTTTTCAGACCTTACCAGATGATCTAAGTAGGAAGATTAGGGAATTGGTAAAGAACTTCAATGATTGGGGTAACACATTGTTACCTAATATAACTGATGAGCAGGGGGAAATCAGAACACTCCAACAATGGTAGGATCAAGCAATTAAAGTCATCAATAATCAAATTAAAATAATTTGTGATGACTCAGATTATGATTTGTTGGTAAATTGTATGGATAAGATTATTGGTACCGGCTCATTTTTGGAATCTTTTGAAAAAGATTCTAATCAGGTAGCGGTAAAGTATTTTCCTTATAGTACAAAGGTAAAAGAGGTGATTAATTTTGACTGGCCAACTGACGAAGAATACTAGAGGTGGGTGGCTAAGTATTTGAATGATGATGAGTAAAAAGAGTGGGCTACCGACAGGTGGCAAATCAGATGCTACTGTTACAGTGTTTCCAATTTTGTATGGATGACTTTCTTGGCGTTGGTTTCACGTGGTTTTTTGTTATTGCATCAACCTTCCTCCACCGACATGATGAATGAGAATATGCTCCAGGATGATTGCTATTGTAACGATTTTTTAACAAGAATATTTTTCAAGGTGGTGGCTATTGTAACAAATTTTGGAATATCACCAGGTGCTCCAATTGAATGGTGATAGGTGTACTTTCTGGCCCAGTGCTTGTTTGCTCCTTCATTTCTATAAGAAGGATTTCAAGGCGGAAGTATGGGTTAGCAAGTTAGATAATTTTGTTGAGTCTAGGTGAAGTTAGAGTGAATTGTAAAGTCTGATGATTTTAGAGAAATGCAATTTAGGTTTTGAGTCATTATGTAACAGGTTTTGAGTTCATAGAGATTTAATGTTGTATAACAGTACTAGCATTTGAGTTGAAATGAAAATTCAAGCTCATGTCTCTCCATTGTACATGCATATCTGAACTTTGAATGAAATAACTAAGGGTTGTTTATCCATCTCACTGTTGTGGTGTGTATGATTCTATTTTAGCTTTAATTCAAGGAATTAATCAAAACTTGAATGGGATTATAGGCGAATATGTGTTGTATAAGGATTTGATAAGTAGTCCGGGTTAGAATGCCTTGATGAAATTGTAATGCAATATTGTTAGGGATCTTATATGTTATGTATTAGATCTATTATAAACCTCTAGATGCTTATGAATTTGACTCCTGCAATGGATATATGGCACTGATCTAAGTTGTAATTATTCGTGTAGTTTAGTATTTGTTTGTCTTTGCCTAAAGCTTGCTACAAATTGCAAATCATTGACTATCTTATACAATGGATTGTGTTTAGTTATCTCACGCTCCAGATAGTGGATATTGTCTATGAACATCCAATTTTAGTTGATATTATCTTATCGTGTTGAGCTATTAAGTGAGATCATCTGCTATTGTTGATGTTGTTTATAATAATGCTGCAGAGGTTGTAAACACATTAAGGGATCACCCTCCCAGGTCTTGCAGAGCCCAAAGTGTACGAGGTGTTAGAACTTTAAAATTTTGAATTTTTCACAGTCAATTACATTCATGAGTTTCCAAATTGAGTCCTCATCATAAGCATAAAGTTCCCTCCTTATGGCGTCTTGCTTGTATTTTTTCATATGATTCATTTGAATCCATCTAGTCTTTGATATTTCATTGTATTACCCATATCGACAAGACAGGGTGAAGGTCTCCCCGACCTATATTTTTCACTAATGTATACTTGTTGCAGATTATTGGCAGGACACATCTATTGTTTCAGCGATAGGAAAGTCATATTGGCAAGAGAATTGTTATTGGGATGAGTCATAACGAACTCATGTATGTCTCACCAACCAGCGCGGGGAATGATATATCAGCCAAACAAAAGGTTATCAGAATGATGTCTTACCAAAGGCGTTGGGTCTTTCCAATAAGGCGCAAGGGGGGTTTCATCAAAAAGCTATCGGGAAGAAGCTATGTAGTCTTTCCGACTCAAATGTCACATCGATAGAGAATTGCATCGGTGAGAGAATAAGTCTTCGGCGTGAGTTCCGTCAAAAATTGAAGGTTACACTGAAAGAATACTTTGGGGAGAGTCTCACCAAATAAAGTAATTTGGAGGAATGGGTTCGGCGAGACATTTGGCATTGGTATGAGTCTTTTCAAAGATTTGTAAGCCTTGCTGATGAAATTTATTTCATCGGTAAGATTGTTTTCATCGATAAGAGAATGATATTGTCACGGCGACAAGAAGTAAACTTAAGGAAATTTTTTGATGAGACATAGGATATCTATGGGATGTCTCCCCAACAACAGAATGTTACAGCAACCCACATGAGAGAAAAGAATACATTTCGGCGAGACAAAGTATTGTTTGTGAGACTTCTCCCCGACTCTAAAGGTCATAGTGAAACACAAAGAACTAAGGGATGATTGTCGATGAGACATTGGCATTCGGTGTGACTACAGGATGTTTTGGCGAAAGATCTAATGAATGTTGCAAAAAATATTTCACCCCAGATTTGAAAATCTCTCACCGACAAGACATTTGATGCGACAGTGCAAGTTTCAAATAACTCTTCATTCATGCTTCAACTGACATATTAATGGTGTGACGGGATATAACAGGGTAAGTGTAATCAAATGCATTTGTGTTGAATTGATTGTAGAAGAGTCAATAGTGTGAACAGAGAACCAAGACATATTCCAGCCTGAGGAGCTCGAGTAATACACTGTAAGTGATTGCATCTTAGCCTTCTAAATTTTAACTTCTGAAATCTTGAAGAATGGAGTCCCCTGGTTCTGGAAAAGTCAAAAGTAGAAAACAGGGTGAAAGTAGTCAATCGAAAGGGAAGAAACAGAAAATTGATACAGAACATGAGGGAATTGAATGGAGATTAAACCAAGATCTCATTGATCAGTTGCCTAGTTCAGGGCCTAGAGCTAGAAGGTCTGCACAACTTAGGGTAGAGATTGATAAACTAGATGAAAAATGCAAATTCATAGGAGACGTCTAGACTACCATAAGGGGGTACGAATTGTTCAATTTCCATTATCATAGAAGAAGTCATTTTCAACCCATGGAAGCTGAATTTGGGAAAACTAGTGTGCCCTAACATGTTTGTGAATGTTGAACTGGTAAAATTGTTGGCTGATAACTATGACCCGAAGCATAAAGCTATATGTGACCCATCTGGAAAGCCATAAATATATCTATCAAAAGAGAAAATTGGGCAGGTTTTCAATTTAGAAGGGTTTTGCAATGAGGAGATCATACACGAGGAATTAGAGAAGGAATTCTCGAGAATGGATACAATCTATAAGGGTTGGAGGTTGCCAATTCATAGAGTTAAACAAGGCAGCAAGCCAGATCCTCTGTAGGATAGTGAGGGCCCCCCTTATCATGTGGACTTGTTTGAACCCTATATGAAATACACCTATTTTTTAGTGTGTCAGGTATTGGGAATGGATGCCCTGGAGTATATGTCAATTGTGCCCATGATTATCACAGTAGATATCTAGTATCATAATTCTCGGCCATTTGACTATGCCTCATACATTTCTAGGGGGCTTGATTCAGGACTGATGGCTATAAAAGGTGGATCATCTACTTTTTATCTCAGGCATTATTCATTGTTGATCCACCTGGTACTATATTTTAGACAGAAGTTGGGAGTATGGCCTCCAGAAATGAGAATTTCTCAGCTTGGTAAATATGGTGAAGCATTACCTGTTCAATTGTGGACTGCTATTTGGGATAGCAGGTTTGCTAATGCTAGTTTCATTCATTTTGAAGAATATTTTGTGAAAACATTGTACAGATTATATAAATATCCCTATAATTATTCATTATCAAATGAGATTAAGAGATTTCTTTGGCCAAAAGATTTCAATCGGCCAATTGACCATAACTGGGGAGATTGGTATTGTTTGGAGGGAGCTACAATAATCAGAGTCTATGGGTTTGAAGAGGCCCCTTTCATTCTGCCAAAGACAGTTCCAAACAGGATTGCATATCTGGAGATTGTCAGACAGATGGATTATTGCAGTGTAATGAATTTCAGTTCTTTTGGGAAGCAATCTTTTATGCCTAGCTCATGGTGCTTTGGTGATTTCACTGTGTTGGCCAAGGAAGGATACAATTTGATCCTTGAAAAATTGCTTCAGTACAACATGAAGAGAGGATCACCAAGGAAGAGCTTTGACCCAGAAGGATATATCAATTCTGCCAAAGAGAAGATACACTTTGGAAAGTATCAGCATGTGCCCTATCAATTTGATGATATGATTCAGAATCTAGAGGAAGATGAAGCTGAGATGGTGGTTGAAAGATATAACCAAGGGTTGCATGATGTAGAGCAATTGTCTTCAGGGGAAGAGACACCACAAGATAATGTGCCACAAAGCCAACTAGAAAAGGTATCCAGATTGAGAACTCAATAGTATGTTTGCCCAACTAGAGAGCTGAGTGTTGAGAGTGGTGATGCAGATGCAAGGAATATTGAGTATAGATCATTTGTTTCAGATGATGAGTTCATAAACTCCCCAGAATTCAAAGCATTTTTGTATAAACAGAAGGGGAAGGAAATAAGAGAAAAGGTTGATGATGTCACTGTAGGAAATGAAGAACAATTGCTGAACGAATTGAGGAAATGTGTGGATGATGAAATGACAAATATGACCCATGAAAAGGGGAGGAAAATGTTGCAAGATGTTGGTGTCATGATCTTTCCCGAGCTAGATCTCAATTCAGCCCTTGTTTTTGATAGTTTCGTGAGGGACATCAATGCTACACATAAGCTTGACAAAGAAAGTGTAACAGAGGTGTATGCTGGATCAAAATACAATACTGATGAAGGGTCATTGATGATCTGGGCCTTATACCCACCCCACAGGAAATCAGTGGTCATTGACACTGAAAAGGAATTTGGCCATGTCATGAACCTAAAGGTTGGGGAAGTTGATCATGTGGCTATTGCATAAATTGGAGTGAATATTGCAAAGCTGAACAAGGCCCAAATTCAGATGTTGATAAAGGAAAAGGAGATGTACAAAGAAAATAATGAAATAATATTGAGAGAAAATGACAGACTAAAGGATTTAGTTGGTGTTACAATGAAGACACCCAGGATGCTCACTCAAGGAGAAAGCTCTTAGACAAAGGATCATTGGGTTGGATCAAGTGCTTATTCCCAACGAAAGCATGATGAAATTGTTGCAATAATCAAGAAAAGGCAGGATAGTTTAACACCTTGGTTGAATAAACTTTGGGGAAAACATTCACATACTCTTGCTGCATTAAAGGAGCATGAAAGGATGGATGGACGAATTATAGAGAAGTTTCAAGAGATAGATCAAAGAGATGCTTCTAACAATGCAACAATTGAAGTTGCAAATCATATTATAAATCGACATCGAAACTTCTACAATGAGTTGCAAGGGGACGAACAGGGTTTGATAAATGTTGCCAATAAAACATTGATTGCATTCTTTGATGACAAAGGGGAACTGAAAGAAGCTGCCAGATGGAAGAATGAAAGTGAATCATTGTTAAATGAAGTCATGAGGATAGCTTCTGCGGAGAATACAACGTTAGAAGAAGTGAGCGAGCAGAATGAGATGATAAAGATGGAAATAACGATCCGAAGTGCGGTTGGAGATGCGAATACATACGAGCACCGGGATTTTTTGGATCATCTTGCTAAAAGTCACTTGTGGCTTAATAGAGCTTAATTATCCTCTAATTTTTTTTTTGTAAACATGTGACATTTCGATTTTCGAAAGGACGCGTCCTTTCGTATTCTCAATGTATAAATATCTGTTTTGAAAACAAAATGAAGGAGCGATAAGTAGAATAGGTTAGAGGATAGAAAATATAGAGTGTAATATAATGTTTTGCCAATATGAGACTATGCTGCATGTTTCAAATCATGGAGATATCAATTGAAATCTAATAATATGGTGCAGTTGTTTCTGGTATCAGTTGTTTATGGTGTTTGTTGAAATTATTATTAAAGTTGTCTCCAATATGGTGTTTTCTGGTTATTTAAATTGGTGTAACAAGTTTAAATTCAATTTGTCAGTGCACATTTGTTGCATCTGTATGGTCAATTGATTGGTTCTTTCCAGTAAAGATTAAACCCTTTAAATTGATCGTAATAATTAGAGAATGTTAATTGGATCACTAAGAAGAACTCGATAATCATAGCCTTGCATGTTTATACAAGTTATAAACTAAATCAAATGCTAAACAACTTGAATGTCTGCCAGAATGAAGTACTTGTTTCAGATTTCTCTTGACTCTTCATACCCAATAAGGCACTAGTCTCTGCATTTTCATCATTAAGATTCATTCATTTTTCTTTACATCTGTTAACTGAGCATATTAGGATTTAGTTTTGAATATTGCTATATGATCTATACCAAATTTGATTTCATTTTTCCACTTCCATCTGCCATCTTGGACAAATCACTGCAAGAGAGACGATCAAAAGTCAAGTCTGCCCAATTCACATAGGTACACCTGCCTAGGTCTAGCAGAACCTAAAGAGTAGAAAGCTTAAACCATTTGGCTTTGTCTGTTACCCTAAAATGTTCCAAGAGATTGGCAACCTCTTGAGGTATTCTTACCTGCATTTTTGAGAGCTAACATGAAGATTTTAAAGTCCTCGTCAGTTGGTCCAGGTCCTTTGAGCTGCCTTCGATTGGAATTGGCAATTCCATAGGTATATTAGAAGACAAACCTGGTTACATTGTAAAAAGAACCAACATACATATCAACCACTGAATAACCACCTCTACAATTGAATTTTTAATCTTTTATGATCACATGAAACATAAAACACACTAATTTCAAGGTTGTTAACATCACTATTGAAATGTTTTAATTTTTTGACCTTTCAAACATTAAAAAGTACAT
>VDFB02323068.1:0-18561 GCA_007258455.2 Sequoia sempervirens | reverse complement strand
TATACATAGTATTTGTAGGAGAATGGTATCTCTATTTTGAATTATTCTAAACCTTGTTTCTATGTAGTATTTTTTAAATTCATTTTGTTATTATACTCTATAATTAATAGTTTATATATTGTACTCTATCTATACATGATTTTTAGCAAGATTGGGGACACTAATAGAACCTTCATTTATTTTTTTTAAAAGACTATGAAATGTATGAAAATTTGACAACATGAAAACCATGAAAATAAAAGTGAAAACAAAAATTTGACATAGTAAAAATGGCCAATCATGTCCCAAAAATGAAAAGAACCTGTGTGAGTGAAAAATGTATCAATGTATAAGCGAATTCAAACACATATTAATAAGACATTAAATCAAGAAAGCTGAAAAAGAACACAAAATGAACAAACTGTGACTGCAGCTTCCCCGAAATCATCTTATCTTCCTCTAACTCCAACGTTTGTTGTTTTGAATGGCTCTCAGATCAGCAGATCAAGCTCAACAAAAGGATAGCTAAAGAACGAGATTTAAATAAAAATGCATATTATGCTAAGTGCAAGACTATGCTAAGATGAGAGTATGGCTGTGATGCTGAAAATGATATGAATGCATAAACTGATTGCATGAATGTTCGTGCATTTAGGTAAGCATAGGTGAGTGCGTGCGTAAGTGTAACCAAGCTTGGATTTGCACCGGCATTTATAGAGTTTTCGAATAGATTCGATTGGTTGATTCGATCAACAGCCCAGATTAAGCTTGTTCGAATGGACGGTGGGAGATTTTTCGAAAGTGGAGAGGAGGATGGAAAGTTTCCGTTTTCTTCAATTTTCATCATTGAGATCCGAAGGGAAACTTCCATTTTGAAGGATGAGTTGAGAATTGGAAGGATGAGTTTAGCATGAGTTAGAAATTAAATAAAAAATATTTATTTAATTTGGAAGTGAAGATGAAAATGGAAACTCACATAATTAAATAAATCATATTTAATTATTTTTAGAAATGAATTAGGGGAAAATATTAAATAAAATATTTAATATTTAATTTGAGGATGAAGAGAATATTCCATTATTCGAATATTCAAAATATTCAAACTTTAGAATATGATAACCAAATATAAATAAATTATAAAAATTTATTTAATTTAATTAAGCGGAAGGTGGAAGGTGGGATGAAGAAGATATTCCATTATTTAAATATTCAAATATTTAAACTTTAGAATAATATGATAATCAAATATAAATAAATTATGAAAATTTATTTAATTTAATTAAGTGGAAGATGGAAATGTCAATAATTAAATAAGATTATTTATTTAATTAAGGTAGAAGAATTTTAGAAAATGAACAATATAAATAAATAATTAAATTTATTTATATGTAGA
The DNA here is from genome assembly GCA_007258455.2 of Sequoia sempervirens. Classification (NCBI taxonomy): domain Eukaryota; kingdom Viridiplantae; phylum Streptophyta; class Pinopsida; order Cupressales; family Cupressaceae; genus Sequoia; species Sequoia sempervirens. The sequence continues at coordinate 17,189 of VDFB02323068.1, read as the reverse complement.
TGACTTCCAAAGAATTAATTAAATAAATCATATTTAATTAATTAACAAGCTTAATCATGACCATTTTTAGACGTATACATTTTGCCCCTCTTTGAAGTGATGTGTAAAATGCATTGCTTCAAAAAAAATAAAAGATTTTGGCCTCATATATGCTTTTGATATTTTTGCTGATGATGCCCCCTCGGGAGGTAAATTACGGATGAGAGAGAGAATGATTTAGCTCACGATAAAAGATGAAAAAGAAATGTCCCATTTTGAAAATAAAGTCAAAAAGGCAACAAACTTACCTTTTTTTGACCTTTAAAAGGTAAAAAGGTTGAAAAAGACAAGTCATTTGCACTTTTTACTTTGGTGAATACTGTAGCTCTGAGAGTGACATCGCGACATGGAGATTCCTTATCATCGCCACCGATTTAAGAGATTTCGCCAATACCAGAGGCCAGCTGCGTACGGACCACTGGTGAGTCGATCTAACTTCCTGTGCTTTCAATTTTTTTGCTTTTTTTGAATCGAAGTTTTCTATTTTTCACGGATTTTATGTTTGAAAATGATGTTTGCACGCTTTTAGACGAGTTTGCGTGCTTTCGAAAAAAATAGATGCACTTAGAGTAAAAACAAACGCACATATAGCATAGATGTTGAATAGTTAGGGTAAAACCAGTTTAGTGCTTAGAGTGAAAACAAACGCGCATATAGGGCATGATGGAAAAATTTAGGGGTAAAGCGCATATAGGGAAACAACGGCGCATAGAGTAAAAATGCGCATCCAATGATTAGAGTCGCGCTTAGGTAGGTTAAAGTAGCGCATATAGGAAAACGTGCATCAGGGATATGTTTGAGCGCATCGGGCAAAAAGAACGACGCATACGAGATTTAGCGCATCCCGTGAAAAGAACGGCGCATATGGGGTTTGAGTGCATAGAGTCCATAGAGTGGCACATATGGTAAAATAGGCAGAATTAATGTTTTGATGATAGGAATGTGAAAATGATGATTTGTATTGCTTCCTTAGTCAATAGATAAGTAAATTCTCGTATCATCATGTTGATATGGATAGAAATGATAGAATAATCAAATGATTGATTGATAACTTTGCTTCCTATAATAGAAAACAAAGAGTAGATGTTTGATAACTTTGCTTCCCATGAATGCAAAATAAAGAGTAGATTGAACTGATAACTTTGTTTCCTAGAGTAGAAAACAAAGAGTAAATAATTGATATGACTTCTGATAAATTTGCTTTCTGCGATAGAAAACGAATAGTAATTGATTGTAGATTTGATATAATATCCAGCGAGATAGATTGTGTATTGGTTTTCCTGATGGGATTGATTGTGTGATATGGGTCGTTGATTTGATGCATTGATATGAGTCATTGATATGGGTCTGACATAGTTCGTTGATATAGGTCACTTGATATAGGTCACTAATATAGATCACTGATAGATATGAGTCTAATTGATTTTGTTTGAATGATTGGTATGATTCTGATGAATTATTTTTGTGATTGGTATGATTCTAATGAATTATGCTTGTGATGAAAATAGGAGGTTTTCAAAAATCTCTAGATTAGAAAGTGACACTCAGCAGGATGGGATAGGATTCCTGAGCTGACACCTACTGACATAGCTTTGATAGATACATGTGGTTTGAGATCCTTGTTGGCGATGCCGTTGATTTGGGTCAACAGAGGATTGTTGACAACACTGGAAAAGCGATGGCATTCAGAGCACAACACCTTTCATATGTCGACTGGTGAGGTGACAGTGACTCCTGAGGACATGTACAGGATATTAGGTATCCCCGTGGTTGGAGCCCTTGTGTATTATGATCACAAGGAGCTGGGGGTATAGAAGCTTTGAGGAGAGTGTACGGTGATGCATAGATCGTTGGGTATTGGGTACCGTGGGCTGATTTTTGAGGATATCCAGCCTTGCCTGTAGTTTTGGGTGCATTCATCGGAGGTCTCCTTTGTCTGGATCACTGGGCAAAGGGATTATCAGTGGGATGGGGCAGGATTTTGGAGCAGATGCTGCTACAGCCACGGAGATATGCCTGGGGGAGCTGCATGTTAGCACATCTTTATCATGACTTGCATCAGGTGGTGTACATGGGTTCTTCCAGTTTGTCTTGTAGGGTGACAATGCTGCAGATCTGGGCGTGGGAGCATCTTGCTGTGACAAGACCGGCGTGCCCCAGAGTTAGGCCACCAGGTAGGCCTTATATATATGTATGCGATGTTCCTTAACCAGCCCAAGCTGGGCAAGGTAGATTACTGGAGATGACTTTTGGATGATATGGACATAGTTGTATGGAAACCGTATCTTGATTGCGAGCCATGGGCTATAGATGATACAAAGATGTCATTTGTATGCATTCCTCGGTTCCTGATAGGGCGGACTCCTTTCATTCTTGAGAGGTTTCTAGCATTGCAGGTGCAGAGGCAGTTTGGATTCACTCAGGGGATGCTACAGGGGGTTGCACATTATGCCCGGAGCAGAGATGAGGACGGATGGGGGCCATGTATTTCTTATCAGACTGCATATATAGAGTTTATTGCATTAGCACCTAAGGCATGGGCTGACAGGTGAGACATTGTGGATGCTGGTATGTCTGATGAGTATTCAGCATATTTTCACATGCATCTCTTTCCACGGTTTACCAGTCCTGATGAGCCAGCACCCATTATGGTAGCACCACAACCAGGGGCAGTGAGACAGGAGGATGTGGCTAGCGGCGAGCAGGGAGCAGTCGAAGGAGAGGAGGTGGAGAGCAAAGATGAGGAGAGTTCCGATGATGACGATGGAGATGATGGAGGGGAGGAGGGACAGGTGCTAGGGAGGTCGAGGCTGGATATTCTGAGGGGTGTCCAGATCATGCGGCGGCTGAGGACAGGGATAGGGCGATGAACAGTGATCTGGATGGCATCCTCCTCTCAGTAGGGGCAGATAGCCACACTTCAGGCCCAGGTGCAGACATTATAGGGACAGTAGGGATAGTTGTAGAGTCAGCTGGGGCAGGCACAGGGATTCATTGTGCAACTTCAGGCATAGCTAGCACAGGCACATGCACCTGCCCCAGACCCACAGTTGGCCTAGGTGATGACAGAGAGGGATGCATTCAGATGGAGGGCAGTAGAGGCTGAGGGCGTGGTGTAGAGACTGATGGGCACTGTAGAGAGTGCATCATTGTGGGATTCCATTGTAGAGGGCATGGAGATGGCTAGGGAGGTCAAGTATTACATAGTCAGATATGAGGAGTTGTGTCCTCCAGAGCGCAGAGAGCCATACCTGCAGTCCCATAGCAGGACCAGGAGTAGATCGTGGACACATACACAAAGCAGAGGAGTGACTAGGCCTTGGTAGGATCTAGACGCAGGTACCAGTGGTAGGCCACCTCCTTCCGAACCAGCGCCATCAGGGGCATCGACCAGTTAGCTGATGTAGTGCACATATGTGTACCATTTTTGGAGCATGTATACCGATTTTTTATTATATCTGATGTGTTTTTCTTTGGACATTTTAGTATCATTGGACATTTGGATAGTTGTATCATTTTTTATGAGTGATGATATGCAGCAGCGATGATTATTTTTTGATGTTTTTGTGTTTTTTTTATATGATGATGTGATATGCATTTATTTCTATGTGTTTATGGATTTTGGTATGCATTTGAATGAGTTGATGACTAACATGATATGCAGGATGATTCGATTATGATGTTTTTATTATGATGATGATGATTTGATAATGTGTATTGATGATGTCATGTAGGTGAATGACTTATGATGCGTATATGGAAATGTATGTATGGAATGTTTCTATTTTTGGATTTTTTAATGCAGGTAAAAGATGATATGATAAAAAATGAATGTTGTGTTCATGCTATGCATTATGAATTTTGTATGATAAAATGATGTGATATGATGTAAAATGATATGAGTAAATAATGAGGAGATGTATGATAAAATGATATGTGATGAAAATATAATGATTTGTGTAATTATAATGAATGGATAAATGAAATGATAATGAAATGTTAAATGAGAATGATAATGAAAGAAATAAAATGAATGATGATGCAATGAATGATAATAAAAATGAAATGAAAATTAAATGATGAAATGATAATGGTAAAGAAAAATGATGAAATGATAATGGTAAAGAAAAATGATAATGATAATGAAATGTTAACTAATAATGATAATGAAATGATGAAATGATAATGATAATGAAATGATGAAATGATAATGATAAATGAAATGATGAAATGATAATGAGATGTTAAATGATAAATGATATGATAATGTTAAATGATAAATGATATGATAATGAAATGATGAAATGATAATGAGATGTTAAATGATAAATGATATGATAATGTTAAATGATAAATGATATGATAATGAAAGGATATGGATATGAAATGAAGATGATAAGGAAGATGAAATGCGAATGGAATGATGATGGATATGAAAAAAAGAAAATGAAATGCAAATGGAATGATAATGTATAATAATATAAATGATAATGATAACGAGAATGAATAAAATGAATGAAATGATGACAATGGTAATGAAACTAATCTGAATAATAATGAATGAAATGATGAAATGAAAATGATAATGAAATGATGAAATGATAATGATAATGAAATGATGAAATGATAATATTAAATGATAATGATATGAAATGAAAATGATAAGCGATATGGAATGATAACGAAATGATATGGATATGAATGGAATGGGGATGAATATTAAATGATAAATGAAAGTGAAATGCAAATGGAATGATAATGGATATGAAACAAATGTTTGAATATCCTCCACAAATAGTCCAAAGAAACATGGCAGCCGTTTGATGTGATTATTATCCTTTCAAAATTCTGATGCAAATCCACTATGCAGGTATGTACAATGACCTAAAATGAAATGCAACTAAATGAAACCGACCATTTTGTTGAGCCTTTTGGATAACCTGCTTAAATCATCATAGAGCATTTAAAAATGTTGGAAGTATGTACAAGAATTAGAGGGGAAATTAGCACCAATGATGACCTGAGTACAACTTTCATGATTTTTGATATAGCAAGTAAACACAAGCATCTAGGTATAATTGAACCGAGATGACCTGAGCATTTCTTGTGTGAACAGACAAAGACTAACCACTATCTGATGCAAATTTGGAACTGTCATCAATGATAAACTTTCAATCATCACGTCTCGCGACATATTTGCAATAGATAAATGATTAACCTCTAGACATCAGACAAAGAAAAATCATCCTCTTTCCTTGCCACTCTAGTTCAATACATCATCGAGTGTGCTCCAGAGAAATGATATCAAAAATTAAACAACCATTGTTCAAAAATGAAATGTTGTGATTCCAAACATTATTCAGATTATAGATCATACAAATATAAGTCATGATAAGGTACGCAACTGAAAGCTACTGTGATATGGATCAATGATTGAATGTTTTGGTTTGATTTGGTTGTTTTGTTTTTGCATGATTGGCTTCGATATCATTGTCTCACTGTTTTGGTAAATTTTGAAAGTTGGTTGCCCCCTGTAACTTTTGCCTTTGGTATTGACACAACTTGCTGAAATGAATATGTACAATAATCAAGCCATGGTAAGACATTATTGCTCAAGGCAAATGATGATAGCATGGTGCTGGTGTGACCCTAAGATGATGGAAACGATGCATGAAAATGAAGGCTAAAAAGTTAAGTGCAGAATATGAACTAATAGATGGAGAGCTACAAATAGCGTCTGTTTGCTAGATTTTCACTATTTGTTTTTATTGCATTTTTCTTGTCAATAGACTCCCTGTCGCCAGGTTTTCACCCTATGACGTTTTTAGCTATTACCGAGGTGCCCGCTTGCCGTGTCACCGTAACCATTTTGATCTTTATTTTTTTATTTTTTCAGACTTTTTCTGATTTTTGTATTTTTTCGTGTCTTTTTCTCGATTTTTTATTTTCGCGTCTTTTTTCTCGATTTTTTGTATTTCTTCGACTTTTTGATTTTTCTATTTCTTCGTGACTTTTCTAATTTTTTTGTATTTCTTCGACTTTTTCTAATTTTTTTTGTATTTTTTTCAGGTCTTTTTCTGATGATGATAACCACTTTAGACATAATACTTTTTCAGGTGCATGCTATTGATAGGTTCGTCAAATAGGTCCCCTTCTGGCGTTGATAGCTTGTAGGCTCCTGAACCGTAGACTGCGATAACCACATAAGGACCTAGCCAATTTGGTTCGAACTTTCTTTTCTTCTCTCTGTCTTGTTGATTGTGTGGGTTCTCTTTCAAAACAAGATCACCCACCTGAAAGGTACGTGGCTTTACTTTGTGATTATAGCTGTGAGACATCATCTGTTGATATGCTTTTAAATGGTCTGCTGCTCTTTGTCTCTTCTCATCTAGGAGTTCAAGCTCTTGGAGTCGGGAAACTTTGTATTCATCATCCATTGTAAGACCTTTCAATGATACCCTGAGTGAGGGAATCTCAACTTCTAAAGGTAGTATGGCTTCTGCTCCATAGACAAAAGCGAATGGTGTTGCTCCTGTGGGTGTGCAGACACTGGTTCTGTAGGCCCATAAGGCAGGATTGAGTTGAACGCGCCAATCCTTCCCTGAATCATTCACAGTCTTTTTCAAGATTTTCAATATTGTTTATTTGAGGCCTCTACTTGGCCATTCCCTTGTGGATAGTAATGTGTTGAATATCTATGTTGAATGTGAAATCTCTCACAAAGTTCATCAACATCCTGATTTTTGAATGGACGTCCATTATCTGTAATAATGGAGTTGGGAATGCCATACCGACAAATAATATAGTTGAGTATAAATGATGATATTTGTTTGCTGGTAACTTTAGAGAGGGACTGCCTCAATCCAAGTTTGGTAAAATACTCTGTAGCTGTGATGATGAATTTATGCACGTTTGATGAAGAAGGATGAATCTTGCCCACTAGATCTAACCCCCATTAAGAAAATGGCCAGGTTGGCGTGAATGGTTGAAGTTCCCGTGCAGGAGCATGAATGAGATTCCCATGAATCTGACATTTTGAGCATGTTTTCACAAAAGTGAATGATTCCCTCTCCATTGTAGGCCAGTAGTAACCCATTCTAATCAATTTCTTGGATAAGGTCAGTCCACTTGAATGAGTACCACAGATGCCACCATGAACTTCTTATAAAGCTTTGTCAGATTCCTCCCGTTCAAGACATCAGAGTAAAGTACCATCAAGACCACGGTGATAAAGGGTGTTAGTGATAAGAGTGTAGTGAGCGGATTGGTGGATAAAATTATGTTTTTGGTTACAGGATAGATCGGGTGGCAAAATATCGCCTTTGAGGTAGGCATAATTTTTTTCGTACCAAGGTGAATCGGATCCTACCAAGTGGCAAATGATTTGGCTTTCAGGTGTATCATAAGTAGGTGTAAATGATTGTTCCACCAGAAATTCATAATGATTCTGAGTTTCTGGGAGTTGTAACAATGATGCTATCATAGCCATGGCATTAGCTGCCTTGTTATCAAGCCTTGGAATTTATGTGAATTTGATGTCCACAAAGTATTTCTTGAATTCATCAACCATCTTTTTATATGGTAATAGTTTCTCATCTTTGGTTTGATAATCATCATTGATCTAATAAATGTCCAGCTATGAGTTTCCATACACCTGTAATTCTATAATTCTCCATTCCAATGCTATTTTGAGTTCGGTGATTAATGCTTCATATTCGGCTATGTTGTTGGTGCATGGAAACATCAGCCTATATGATCGTGGAATGGTGTGTCCTTGAGGGGTGAGGAAAAGTATGCCTTCCCCCGATCCATGTTGAGTGAAAGAACCATCAAAATATAAGGACCATGGTTGTTTAGATTCTGCAGTAAAGACATCAACATCTGGAAATTCAATGTGCAGGGGATGATCTGCTTGTAGTGGTGCTTCAGCTAATTGATCAGCGATAACTTGTCCTTTGATTGCCTTGCGATCAACATAATGAATGTCAAACTCACTCAGAATCATTACCCACTTTGCTAACCTTCCTGTCAAGGATGCTTTGCTTAAAAAATACTTGAGTGGATCAATCTTTGAAACCAGATTGATTGTATGAGTTAACATGTAACGCCGAAACTTCTATGAAGTGAAGACTACTGCCATACAAGCATTCTCAATAGAAGTGTAATTGAGCTCATGACTTGTCAATGTTCTACTGATGTAGTAGATTGCACGTTCTTTTCCTGTAGAGTCTTCTTGCGCGAGTAGTACCCCCAGAGATGTCTATGTTGCGGCAATGTATAAGATCAGTGGTTTGTCTGGATTTGGTGGTATGAGAACTGGTGGAGTCATTAAATACTGTTTGATTTGTTGAAACACCAATTCACATTTGTCATCCCACTTGAAAGGAACATTCTTATGCAGTAGATGTGTGAAAGGTAAACTTTTGTCGGCCAATTGTGTAATGAATCTTCGTATAGACTACAGTCATCCTTGTAGTGATCTCAATTGACTGATGTTCTTCGGTGGAGGCATTTCCATAATTGCCTGTACTTTTGCAGGGTCTACTTCAATTCCTTTTTCTGAAACAATGTACCCCAAGAGTTTTCCAGATTTGACCATAAAAACACATTTCTTGGGGTTGAGGTGAACTTTGAATTTCTCTAATCTTGCAAATATTTTGGATAATATTTCAAGATGTCCTTCTCTAGTGTAGAAAACTCTATGTCAAAAATCGCTGGTGGAACAATCATTTGTATTCTCTGTAGAAAGGAAGTTTATGATAGCTTCGTCACTTGGAAACATGGGTATGTCGATAGGTTTGGTCGAATCCCAATCAATGAGATCAGGATAAATTAAAGATAGTGGATCATCAGGTTGTGTGAAATCGGCTATGGTTATGGTCATAACAGAGTGGTCGGTAGGATCTGAGGTATGAGGTGGGTCAATGATGATACTGTCCTCATGATAGTCTTGTTCGTTTAGATCTAACTCAGTATCACTAGAATCATAGTCAATTTGTGGTTCAGATTCTTGCGGTTGGGACCCTGAACCTTGACCTTCAATTAGAGTTGGGGCGTACTGATGTATTACATCAACCTCTTTGTCCCTCCAGAACTCATTATTGTAAATGGTGTCCCATTCATATTCAGTAGAGTCTGTGTCAGAATTGTTATCCAAGAAGTTTTGAACTATTGCCAAACATGCTTCTCGTGAATCTGAGCCTTCTTGTAATGTGAAGACAGTGCCATGTAGTTGTTTGGATGTGCTTTCTTTGGAGTGAGTATCATAAACCAATCCAGTTTTCTCTTTTGCAGGGAGTCCGCGAAGGTGAATGGGTTCAACTACTCCTTCCTTCCTTTTTCTGATAGGACCTTTATCATAGCCCATCTTCTGCATGATTGAATACCCTTTTCCATATTTGTCTGTGGGTAATTTGACATTAGAAACTGCTTCATCTTCATCTTTATAGAGCCAGTTTATAATTTCTGTATCCTCAGGATTTTCCATGGGGAATTTTTCTTTTATGAATTGTCCATTAAATTTTGTGATTGGCTCTATTGGTGGTTGTTTTGATGTTGATGTTGCTGATATTTGATGTTCCCTGATAGACAGCTGTCCATGTGATCGAGGTGATGTAGGTAGATTGGCAAGACAAAGAGAATATTCTCCAACTCCATGATCCTTGAATTTCATCCTTTTGTCAAAACTATTGGTCAATTGACTGATTTGTGTGTTAATCTTTAGAGAAGTCCTAGTATGAGCTTCTCGATTATTAGGGACCAAAGTATCTTGACTGGCTTTTATGTTGGCACAAGTTTGAGTATTGGAATTATCAGCAGGTATCATGATTTCCTATCCATCATAAGGAAACTTAAGACATTGATGATAGGTTGTTGGGACAGCTTGCATTTCATGGATCCAAGGATGACCCAACAAGATGTTATATGCAAGATCATGGTCCAGTACTTGACAGAAAGTATTCTTTATAACAGGGCCCACTCTAATTGGCAGCATGATCAGACCCTTGGATGCTCTTTCTTCATCATCATAAGATTTTATGGTAATCTTTCTTCTGAAATCAATGGAGTCTTCAGAAAATCCTAAGGCTTTAACCAACTTCATAGTACAGATGTTCAAACCAGCACCTCCATCTATTAGAACTCATCTGATACGAAACTTATGAATCATGACTTCTAAGTACAATGATGAGTTATGGGGATGAGTTATGGAAATGCCATATTTTTCAGAGAATGAAAGGCAAGTGGGTAAGGACAAGTGTCCTACCATGGCTTGAAATTGGTTCACATCCAGGTCAGTGGATACATTAGTTTCAATGAGGGATTTTTTGAGAATTTCCTTATGGGCTGGGGAAATCTTCAATAGTTCCAGAATAGAAATTTGAGCGGGGGTTTTCTGAAGCTAATTGACCAAATCATATTGATGTTGAGGTGGAGGTTCAGTGGTTTTTGAAGAGGTACCCTTTAAAACAACTTTAGCTTGCGCTCTTGTTGTTGCGTTGACTTCTCTATACTCCACCTTCTTGTTGACTTTAATGACATTCACCTGCTCGTCGTCTGTGTAGAGATGATTGATTATATGATCATCATTGATATGATTCACATTTTTTTAGAAGACTCACCCTTTTGATAATTGGGCAAAGGGTTGCGAAATGCTTGGTGGTCTACGTTGGTTTGTTGATTTCCTTCTATTGTAATGATGTCATTGTCGATTAAGTCTTGAATGGCATTCTTCAAGGCTTGGCAGTTGTTTGTGTGATGACCTTTACATCGATGATATTCACAATAGTATGCCTCATTCCATGATGGAGGCTTTACACTAGGTTCATAGTTTCGTTGAGGTGGCAAAGTAATGAAATTTTTGGCCATCATCTCTTTGAATGCAGATTCTAAAGATTGTCCCAATGAAGTGAAAGTTCTTCTATTCAAGAAGAATGAAAATCTTTGTGGATTTGTATTCGAGGTGTTCCCTAAGGAATTGTGATTGTTATTGGTTCCTCGGTAACCTTGGTTGTTTGAAGTTCCTAGATTGGGAGTAGAGTGTTGATTTGTATTGTTCCTCGGAGGAGGAGGATTATTTTCGTGATTTGCAATCGAGATGACATTGTTGTTGTGACTATTTGGAGTACTGAGGAAAAATGGTTTGGTCGAGGCATGATTCGCATCAACGACACCATCATTCACCATATTTTTGTTGCGAGTCCAGAATTTGGACTTGTCCTAATTATTGTGATGGTTAGATGAGCTAGGATTTTCTTTATGTTTTATTATTCCTCTTTTGACCAAAGCATTTTCAATGGTTATGGCATCTTCAATCATTTTCTCAAAAGAAAGAGGACAATGTAAGTTCAAGTGATAGCTCATTTCTGAATTTAAGTTGTTAATGAAAGTAACCATCTTTTCCTTTTCAGGAACAGGACTTGGATATCTGGCGAACATTCTTCTCCATCTCTGAAGAAACGTAATGAAAGATTCACCAGGTTTTTGTGCAACCTTGCAAAGATCTATCATGGTGATCTGGTGTTGTATGTTGTAGGTATATTGTGATATGAATAGGTTGATCAATTCTTCAAATGTCCTGATGGGAGGTGTAATCTTAGATAGCCAATCCATAGAGTGGACTCCAAGGCTCCTTGGAAACAATCACATCAAGTAAGTGTCTTCGTGAGCGAATTCCAATGTCATGTTTTTGAAGTCTCTAATGTGATCGATTGGATCCATTTTCCCATTATAGCGATCAAATTTTGGCATTTCACAATGCTTGGGAAAAGGAATCATGTTTAGACTTCAATCGAAAGGATAAGGAAAAATGTCCTCGAGAGTATATTTCTTTGTGGTTGTTCCCCCTTGTAATTCTTTAACTTGTCCTTGAAGTGCCTTGATTTGTTGGGTCAAAGCACTAAGATCAGAAAGGGGTGTCTCTTCAGGTTTGTTTTTCAAATTCTCAATATTAAAGTCATGAGGCAATTTAGCCCCTTGTTCGGCTAGATAGTAAAAATATTTTTCCTTATCTCGCTGCAAGATCTTTTCTATGGCTTTGTGGAATTTTGGATCTTGTTCAGCCTCTCTAAGACATTCCTCATCTTGTTCCTCATCACTATCTATTTGTGTTTTGTTCATGTCTTTGTATTGATGGAACAAATTTTCTTCTCTGTTATCCGTATCTTTGTCAAAAAGTGGATTACGATTCATGATGTAAAGAGGATTGCTGCTTTCACCCTCTTCTTGAATGCTTTGAATATGTCCTTCTTGTTGAATTTCATCCTTCAATTTATTGAATTGGGATCTTGTGAAGATAGGCATATGATTTTGAAAATTCTTCTAAACTTAGATCCTAGTTTTGACAAGTGCGATGATGATAATCTGATAAGATGCAGAATCTTATGATATGATCAAGGATGCTCCTAATTTATTGATTGTGGCTTCCAATTGATGAAGTATTTCATAATCTTGTTATGGAAGTTGAACCAAAAATTAGAAAGCTGTTTGAGAGATGCACTCTTAAATTTTTTTATCTTTGTTTTCAAAGAAAGGTTCCAAAATCACTGAAGGATTTGATTGGGATATGAAGGATATTCTATAGAAGGTTGTGGTATGTTGTCAAATTCAAGAGGTTGGTTATGATTATGCCATTGTGATAGAGCTAATCTTTGATAATAAGCTCGAGAATCTAAGGGATCTACAGCATACTCATCAGTGAATCCTCTAAAAAATTCTTGGTATCTATGAAGAAATCCTCGGTAATGAAGCAAGACTTGTCAACTTTTGTACAAGAATTTTCTCTTTTGTAGTGTTTTCTTGTATCCTAACGGTTTCTTGGGTTTTTTGATTCTCTTGGAAACTGATTTCTTGGGAAATTTTGTTGATTTCCAATGTCTAAGCATGAGAAAAGTATTGGGAATGTTATTAGACCAATGGTACGAAATTTTTTTGAGTGATTTCAGTTGTTGTTCTTCATGTTCATTTTGGATGATCTCTTTATCTGAATTTATGTGATGGAAGACACAACAAACATTTTTTTGAAAACAGTTGTTCTTAAAGCCCTATACTAACATGAAGTGTTTGATCAAGAAAATATTTTCAACAAATGTTTTCATAGGTTTTACACATGAAAGACAATTCAGACAGACTCACTCTTAAATGCTCAAGTAGGTCATTCTAGTAATCAACAACCCACATCTTAGAACTGCGTCGACTCACATAGCCATGTCACCCCCGAAGGGGCGCCCGTGTTTTTGTATTTTCTAGGCGTGTACTTAGAGTTACAGAAGTGGATATCGGATCCCCTGAGCAAACGGTCCTTGGTAGTTATATGGTGAGTGTCTTGGGGGAAGATTCTTTCCTCCCCTTGCACTGTGATTATTAGAATGTTCGGAAACTGACTTCGGCTGGCCACTACACTAGGTTCGTAGTAAGGATTTTTGTTCGGTGCGGCAATAATAAACTCCCTCAAGAGACCTCCCAACCTTTAGAACAAAGGTTTTGGGGATGGTTATCTTGCACACTACCAGCAAAAGAGGGTTTCCCCATATTTGATTTAAATTTTATAGTGGGGCGGAATAGCCTGGCTTTGGCTTGAACCCACTTGAGTCGTTCCCGTAGGGTGAGTACTTTTTCCCACTATGATAGGCTCTCTAAAGGATGTAATTAAAGCAGTAAAATTGCATCAAAACTAAAAAGGAAAGTCTGGTATTCTGATCACCCAGTTAAGGGGAGAGCATAGACCTATTGCCACATTCAAAGCAAGCAAATGTTCTTTTTAAATTCCAAATCACAATGATTTAATCTAAGTGAAGATATTGCTTCACCAAAAACAAGTTTGTTCAATTTTAACTGCAAGATCATTGTTTGGTGACTATCCTAGATTGCTTCATTTTATCCAGATGTGGCTACCCTAGGATTGCTTCATTTTAAAATCCAGAAAAAGAAAAATAATTAGGTCTACGGAAGGCATCAGACTCAGAATTCTGTGTTTTCGTTACAATTTATATGCGCCCGAATAGAAGCTATATGTGCAAGAAGATATATGCACCGGAACAGAAAGTAAATGCACCAGAACAGAAACTAAATGTGCCTGAACAGAAACTATATGCGCCTGAACAGAAACTATATGCACCTGAACAGAAACTATATGTGCATAAACAGAAACTATATGTGCCACAAGAAAGATTTATATGCTCTTCAAACAGTTACAACGTGCCAAAGGACAAATTCTATATGCACTTAAACAGTTACTCTATGCGCCTAAACAATTAATCTATGCACCTAAACAGTTACTCTATGTGCCTAAATAGTTACTATATGTGCCTAAAGAGTTATGATATGCACTCCAAAATCCTGCAAAACAAAAAGTTAAAAACCCCGTATGCACCGCAGAAAATTTTGAATGCACCTAAACACCAAATTTTTTTTGAAAATCGACTCCAAAATGTGGAAACTATCAAAACAAACTTGCATAATATGTTAAATTCATGGGTTCGAGCCCCACGGTGGGCGCCATTTTATGTGAGTGAAAAATGTATCAATGTATAAGTGAATTCAAACTCATATTAATAAGACATTAAATCAAGAAAGCTAAAAAAGAACACAAAATGAACAAACTGTGATCGCAGCTTCCCCGAAATTCTCTTATCTTCCTCTAACTCCAGCATTTGTTGTTTTGAATGGCTCTAAGATCAGCAGATCAAGCTCAACAAAAGGACAGCTAAAGAACGAGATTTAAATAAAAATGCATATTATGCTAAGTGCAAGACTATGCTAAGATGAGAGTATGGTTGTGATGCTGAAAATGATATGAATGCATAAACTGATTGCATTAATGTTCATGCATGTAGGTAAGCGTAGGTGAGTGCGTGCGTAAGTGTAACCAAAGCTTGGATTTGCACCGGCATTTATAGAGTTTTCAAACGGATTCGATTGGCTGATTCGATCAACGGCCCGGATTGAGCTTGTTTGAACGGACGGTGGGAGATTTTTTGAAAGTGGAGAGAAGGATGGAAGGTTTCCCTTTTCTTCAATTTTCTTCATTGAGATCTGAAGGGAAACTTCCATTTCGAAGGATGAGTTGAGAATTTGGAAGGATGAGTTTAGCATGAGTTAGAAATTAAATAAAAAATATTTATTTAATTTGGAAGTGAAGATGAAAATGGAAACTCACATAATTAAATAAATCATATTTAATTATTTTTAGAAATGAATTAGGGGAAAATATTAAATAAAATATTTAATATTTAATTTGAGGATGAAGAGAATATTCCATTATTCGAATATTCAAAATATTCAAACTTTAGAATAAAATGATAACCAAATATAAATAAATTATAAAAATTTATTTAATTTAATTAAGCGGAAGGTGGAAGGTGGGATGAAGAAGATATTCCATTATTTAAATATTCAAATATTTAAACTTTAGAATAATATGATAATCAAATATAAATAAATTATGAAAATTTATTTAATTTAATTAAGTGGAAGATGGAAATGTCAATAATTAAATAAGATTATTTATTTAATTAAGGTAGAAGAATTTTAGAAAATGAATATAAATAAATAATTAGATTTATTTATATGTAGATGACTTCTAGAGAATTAATTAAATAAATCATATTTAATTAATTAACAAGCTTAATCATGACCATTTTAGACGATACGTAACCATTTGTTGTTACTCTAATATTTCAACCAAATACTAAATTACCAAGTGCATTTTATAAATGTATCATGCAAGGAGCACAATATTGGGAATCAATGTGAATGATTCTCATCAAGAAATTAGACAAGCTTTGAGATTGAAGGACCCAAGCTCTTTGTAGGTTTTCAATGAAGATTTAATTAGCCACTAATAGGAACAATAAGAAAATAGATAAATGTGAAAATAAATCCTAATCTCTAAGAGTGTTGTGCTAAGAATTACATACACATCTCATAAATTTTAATAGAGACATGAGACACATTTATAGAAATAAAGGAAAGAAATAGCTATTTAGATAGTTATTAATCTACAAAAGATTAGAACCTATGTACTTCAAGAGATTAATAAAAATAAGTTTTTATTTATAATTTTTAAATTTGATAATTTTGAAATTATCATAGATGTAAAGTAAAAATAAAATATTTTTCAACAAAACAAATAAAAATGACAAACAAATAATGTGATTAATCAAAAATAACATGATATTGCAAAAAATATAATAAATAAAAGAATATGCATAATTGTACATAAGCCATCAAAAGTCTAAATATACCTATCTTTATAAAAAAATAAAAATCTTTAAAATGACTAAAAATTATTAAAACTTATTAAGCTCCATGACAAAACACTACCTTCCATATAAAGAGTATACAACATGATACTTATAGAAAACAAATTATGTAGGATACCAAAATTGTTAAAAAGATAAGATAAGATAATTATAAATGAAATTAATCATATTAATTTCATAGTTAAAAAGATAATTCTATGGATCTTTAAATATACATGATATATAATAATCTTTAAATCTTTATTTTAAAAATATATATTATATTTTATAAACTTATACATTAAATTTTTTAATATTTAAGTTATACTAAAATCTAAGATGTTCAATATTCATTATTATTTTTAAATTATAATATTGATTAAAGATATATAATTATATTTATAAAATTTAAATTCAATAATGAACTTAGAAAATATTAAATCAATCAAAATTGTTTCTATTATCCAAAATACTATATAAGTAAATTATAAACTATTATAATATAACATTTAAATTTTCTATTTCAAATGTTAAATAATTCTAATGTTAATTTTTTATAATTATAAACTTACCTCTTAATGATGTTAGTAAGTTTTTTAATTAAAATTAGTTTTTTAGCATATATTAATATACCTAGATATATTCACCAAAATCTATTATCTATCATTGATTATGTAATTTTGTATGTATAATATATTTTTTTAAAAATAAAAATATATTTTTGAAAAAAAATATATATTTAAAAAATTAAACAAAATATTTTTTAAATTAGAAATATATTAGAAATATTTTGAATGTATTCAACTATCAAAATATGATTTTTTTTAATATACCATTAAAATCACTAGTTGCCCCACTTTCTCCAATTTTGCTCATTTTAATGAATTTCCTCGGCCTTGTCATCAATATTTC
>VDFB02323067.1:38924-87293 GCA_007258455.2 Sequoia sempervirens | reverse complement strand
AAGGTGCAAAGGCACTGTTTTTATATTGCATGAAGTGGTTAGAGGCCACTCAAGGAATAAAAGTGGAAATGGACTCGATTGAGTCTCAAGTAACTAATGCATCAAAAGCCTATAATTCAAGATTGGACAAATAAATTAAAACCTAGATTGCTTAGTGGACTTGCATGACAGATTTTTCACCTTGTAGAACCAGAAGGAAGAAGTGATCAAGCAGCTGGTGAAGCTAAGGGACTTGGTAAAAATAGAGCACAAACCAATCTCAATTGCCCTTTCCTGTTCCAATAGAATTTCAAAGATCAATCTTGGTGCTAGCAAGAAGTTGAGTCCACTTTTTGGCCAAAAAGTGGAAGTGTTTTCCCTGATTTTCAGAATTTGACACATTTGACCTTAAAATTTGAAGCACTTGGAGATGGAATCTTGAAAAAAGTCACTGCTCATAAAATGTAGTACTTAGAGTCTAGTTTCCAAATATGTAATTTATTTCAATACCTAGATGCTACAAATTGATTTTCAATAGGCGTTGCTAAAAACCACTATTTAAAGTCACTTTTTATTACCATACCATGCACGTGTACGTCATCCATATTTTGACCTAAATTATCGTATTTTTTTAAATCCTTTTGAGAAAATATTTGTAACTCACTGAAGCATGTTTTCAATATTTTTTTGTAATTTTCTATTGAATATTTTTTTTGGTTAAATTTTTATTAGCCATATTTGTTGTTTTGAAAAATCATGTACACCATGCATAAGATGACCTAAACTTATCACCTTTTTATTTTTTTAAAATTGGAAAGAATTGTCTGAAGTACGTTTTTCGTGCAATTCGTTTTACAAAAAAATATTTTAATAAAAAGTTATTAAAATACTAAAAAACCCTAATATTTCAAGTTTATGGACCAGTTTCATTAGAAATTAATTGAAAAATAGAGAAAACAATCCAATTATATTTTTTTTATGTATTTGGAATCTACACTGTCTCATCTCTAATGGGTTTTAATTTCATTGAAAAATTCTGCCAAAAAGTCATCAGCCATATGTCCAAAGCCTGTATTTTTCAGTGACATTGTCAGGACCTTCAAATTGCAAGTCAAACCAGGTTGAAGTCCTAGGTTCAAATCCCCAACGCTTTTCCCAAACCAAAATACAAGCCAACAACCCAACCACAAACCAAGCACAAGTTCAAATTTTTAGAAAATGGGATCCCATTTTGTAAATCGAGATCTGGTTGGCAATATTAAATGTTCAGACCGTTGACATAGAAACGGGATCCCGATTATAAAACGAGATCTCGTAATATTAAATGGTCCATCCCATTTCTGTTTTTACCATTAAAAAAAAAAAATTACTAGCAAACTTTTATTGTGAATTCTGCAACTTCACATGTACGATCGACTGTGACAATTTGAGCTAGTTTCTGTCAAATTTTATCTTTACAGGTCTTCAACTTGCAATTTGGATTGATTTTTTGAACGGAGGCATCATGTAAATAGTTTTTTAAGTGGAATTGTGTTAGTTTTTTACTTGTTTGGAGGAACAAAAGAGGAAGACTTTTGTCTTTACAGGTCATCAACTTGCAATTTCGATTGAATTTTTGAAAGGAGGCATCATGTAAACAATTTTTTAAGTGGAATTGTGTTAGTTTTCTACTCGTTTGGAGGAACAAAAGAGGAAGAATTTTTTCTTTACGGGTCTTCAACTTGTAATTTGGATTGAATTTTTGGAAGACTTTCACTATTGAAATTCATTTGTGCTTGAGAATTTTATAATCATGGGTTCACAAGCTCGTAATAAGAGGAAAGATAGGAAGACATTGAATCCTAAAGAAATTCAAGCAAGGAAACATAAAGAAGCAAAGAGATAGAATAATGAGGATTCGATCAATGAATAATGCTGAAGCATCCAATTCCATAACTATTGAAGATAAAAACATCGAGGAGACCATGGTTGTAGACGATGCTAATTTGCAAGAAGTCAATTTGGAAAATAATATGATTATACAAACAAGTCCTAGTATATCTTCAAATCTCTCTTTCAATTCTATGGAGAATGTTTCTAAAAGCACAAATCTAGGTATGTCTTCAAATCCACATTTTAGTGAAATGGAAAATTTGTTTGTAGAAGTTTTACAAGATGCTAGACTTAACGATGTTGACATTGCAAATATTCAGAGAGAACAAAATTTTATACAATTTGTTGGAAATAAATTAGAAAATGAAAATAAAAATCATTTAAATGTGGTTGAAAATGAAAATGAAAAATATTTGTTGAAAATGAAAATGAGAACGATCCTTTTGTTGAAAATGAAAACAAAAAACCATTTTGTTGATGAAAATGAAAATGAAAACCATTTGTTGATGAAAATGAAGATGAAAATGAAAATGAAAATGAAAATCCAGAATGTGATATTGAAAATGATTTAAAAAAAATAAAAATAAAAAGTGATGTTTTGGATAATCTTCTTGGTAAGATTTCTTGGAGACAAATAATAACACATGCCAATAGATTATACAAAAAAATCTTTTATCATAAAAAAAATGCATTTCAATGTCAACTAATGATGCAATTGATGAGAATGCAAAAAATAAGAAAAGTAATACAAAATTTAGACTTTTTTGTTAAACCAAGAAGAAAAGATCAATAATTAAAACATGCTATGTCTACTGTTGCTAGTGCCATTCAATCTATTGGAAAAAATAGTTGATAAAGATAAAAATGCAGCAAGAAGAGCTATAACAACTGTTATAGTTAATAAAGTGACTTTGAATAAAAGAATGACAAGCAATATTAGTGAAGTTGTACAAATACATCCTAAAATATTGCTAAGAGCGGCAAAAAGAAGAGAAAGTACAAAAAATGATCCAATTAACCAATGTTGGAGAAAGTATAAAAATATATGTAACATTAAGGGATTCGAACTACACAGGGGAGGAATGATGGTGAAAAGAAATACATGGTAAAAATAAATGCAGATTATATGGGAAAGAGGATACATAGCATGATAAAGAAAAGTTGAAGAGGAGGCAGAGGAAATACATAATGTCCATACCTATGAGAGAGGCTATAGAGGGCCAATAATTGTAAATGTTGTTTTATGTAATTCTGTTTTGATGAAGAATGCCCAATAAAACTAAGTGCATTGGTTTACAGTTTGTTGCAATTTTCATAATGTTTTGAAATTGTTAGGCATAAAGGATTTTCCTGTAAGTGATTGTGAAGTGTGAGTGTGTTTTTTGAGAGAGGGGAGCACCCTTTGTGTCAATTGGTATCAAAGTGGGTAGTCTTGAGAGTGGAGAGGATCCACTAGGACCTGTGGGTAGAGAAGAGTGTGTGAAGCGATAAAGTTGTTTGAGAAGCTCGATAAAATTATTGTAGGTGCGCAAGGAGTCCTGAGCAATTGAGTGTTGAGAGGGAAAAGCCATGGAGATGAAGAGCATGTGAGTTGAGGTGAGATTGCAGTAGAGAAAGATGGGATGGGTCATGATGAGACTCATGAGAATATTATTCTGGGAAGAATATTGGGAGAAAGTAGAAAATGAAAAGTTTGAGGTGATGGGAAAGATGGTTTGTGAGGAAGTGGGGAAGATCCAAGGAAAGATCAAGAAATTAGAAAATATGAGAGGACATTTATGAAGAAAAGTGAGCAGAAGAAAGATGCGAGAGTAGCCCCTAAAGAGGTATGTGAAGAAGAAACAAAGATGAAAGAAAATGAAGAAGTGATTGCAGCAGTAGAGCATGATGAAGATGATGATCTGTTAGCACAAATGTTGGCGTTGAAGAAGAATGGATGTCAAAGCTCGTTGTTGAAACAAAGGGAGAAGAAGAAAAATTCTCAGTTGACGAAGATGTGGAAGATGTCACAACGAGAATTAATGTTGTAGTTGAGGTAAATTTGTTTTATGATGATATTATTTTGTTTTTCAGAAGGAGAGATGGATAAAGAACAAAAACATGTTGTAGATGCTGCATATTTGCTTGTAGTGATTGTGGAGGATGATACAGGTGGATTTTGGTGGAGGTGGTCAGTCTGTAGTGGGATGAATCTCACAAATGAGAAAAAGAGAATAGAGGGTGGAGGAGGTCAGGCTATGGTGGTCATGAGTCCACAAGGCAGAGAAGGAAGAGAATGCAATGTTGTTAGAGGAAGATGGCGTGTGTTCTAACATGGTGCTAGAAGAAGAGGAAGAAATAGTTTTGGTGCACATTCGTTAACAATGGAGTTCCTTGTAGGTTGGTTACAATATGGAAGAGTAGTTCAAATACTCAACTCCACAATTGTGAGCCTATGCTCACAATCTTACTCGACGTGTCTAATGCAGGAGCACCCGGGAAAATGCACAATCAACATCACACAAAAATAATTGTTTTGAGAGATCAGTGAAATTTCTTGGTGAACCTTCTTATGGATAGATTATTGACTCCATTACGGAATTGATGCTGAAAGTTTCGTGATCAGATCCTTCTTGGTTTTTGAGATGTAATTGTTTTGTGACTTCTACTAGATATTTGGTGAAACATTAAAATTTCAATTTTCATAAGGTTTGGTGCAGAACGACGACTTGGTCGTCTTATAGGTGTTAAAATACACGTCTCTTC
The DNA here is from genome assembly GCA_007258455.2 of Sequoia sempervirens. Lineage (NCBI taxonomy): Eukaryota > Viridiplantae > Streptophyta > Pinopsida > Cupressales > Cupressaceae > Sequoia > Sequoia sempervirens. The sequence continues at coordinate 82,697 of VDFB02323067.1, read as the reverse complement.
TAGTTTTCATGAGATTTTGAGCATTTGATGCAAAGTTATCATGAAAGTTGGTTTTCAGGTTTATTGGCTGATTAATGAATATTACTGTTTGGTGTAGCCTACATATTTGCTTCTTTCATTAATATTTTTATGGATGTGTAATATTCTTTGACAATGTGGACTAGGCAGGAGGAAATGACACAAGTCCAATGACGTGTTGTTGACCGTATGATGCAGGAGCATCCAGTGGTGTAAGAGCAATCTTGCATCACCCAAAAATAGTTAAATTTCAATTTTCTCAGTTTTTAGCTGTTTTTACATTTTTGGATACCCTTTTCGTCAAAATGAAATTCCCAATTTATAGTTTTTATTTTCTATTCCTGGGTTGAAAGATATTACAGTTTTAGTTTCCCAGATTTGCATCTGAAAATCTTCCAAGTTATATTTGAGGCACTTAGAGTTCCCAGATCGGCCCTAAAATTTGTCAAAATAAGTGTAGCAAATTTCAAGCGCGTTCTTGACTTCGAGACCTTTCCAACGGTTCAAACGGTTCGCGAATCAAAGTCCCGAATCAAAAGTTATGGCCCCGGGAAGTTGGCGCACTTTCTGGAAGATACAATTGCAATGTTCTTTTGAAATTTGAACTTGAAGTTGTAATTTTTTTTGGCGCCAAACTGCCTAAACTCAAATTTGATTTTTTTTTGGCTCCAAATTAAAGAGGAGTTCTATTTATGGGCGGGTTTCTAATTTTTGGGTAACTTTTTGGGGACAAACTCGCATATTGCGAAAGGGTTATTATGTAGCTTTCTATAACTTGCATGTGTTGTAAGAACTTGGCGATTTGAGATCCTCTGCATATAAGAAGCTCCATTTTATGAATAATAAAATTATTCTCTTGTTTGTGGGTTATTTTCTAAGTCTCGGGTTGCGCTCTCATCAAGTGGTATCAGAGCAGGTTTTCTTGAGTGTGTGGAAAGATCGCTGATCGTGAGGTAGTTCGCACCAGGACCGTGGTTGTGGGTTGAGGTCAAGAAAGATGCCACCAAGAGTGATGCCTAGTAGACGTGGGGGTGCCAGAGGTGGTCGAGGTGGCAGAAATACTGGTGGAAGAGATGCACTGGAAGCCCTCCAAAGACAGATTGATGCGTTACAAGAGCAGTTGAGAAGAGGGTTAAACCTGGGGGAGGAAAGTGAGGATGAAGGAGAGGAAGAAGGTTCAAATGTAGAAGATGAAGAAGAAGCAATTGATCAAGACCAAATGCAGCTAATAAGCGAAGATCGGGAAAAGACAAAGAGCAGAAGTCCCCCGTTATTCCGAAAGTCTGAACCTGGAAGAGTTGATCGACTGGATCAACGAGCTAGAAGAATATTTTGAGTATGAGGAAATAGAGGACCTAGATCGGGTTAAGTTTGTGAAAATGAAGCTGAAGGGCCATGCCAGTATTTGGTGGAAAGAGGTCCAGTTGGAAATAAATCAAAGAGGAAAAGGAAATATCACCAGATGGGATCGCATGGTAGAGAAATTGAAGAAGCAGTTCATACGAGTGGACTATGAGTTAGATCTATTGAAGAAATTGCAAGGGTTGAAGCAAGGAAGTAGATTTGTGAAAGAATATACTGAAGATTTTCACAAGATAATCATCAGAACGGGCCACACAGAGGCCAATAAGGAGAAGGTAGCCCGATATCTTAATGGGTTACGACTGAGCATTCAGGAGGTTAAAAGCCTAGTCGAGGAATGACCACCATTTGGGGATGCGTGTCAGGTTTGCTTTGAAGGTGGAAGAAGCTAAACAAAAGATTTGATGGCAGAAAAAGGGCGAAGGGAGGTCAAGGTGGAAGAGGCGTTAAGGTGCCGAGTCGAAATGACGATGAAAAGAAAAGTGAAGATGTGGGTACGAGCCGAAGCCAAAGGAATGACAACTTCTATTGCCCTCATGATCAAAACAGTGGCGATCAAAGAGGTAGAGGATGAAGGAGATATGGACAAGGATGCGGAAAGGAGGTGGTTTCAAAAGCGTGTTTCTAGTGTGGTGAAGAAGGGCATCAAGCCTATGAATGTCACAACACCAAGGAAGGGCAGACAAAAGGCCAAAAGGTCATGGAAGGGTTGCACATGCAGATGAGGAGGCCCAATCTGAACATTCAGATGATGCTGAAAGGGGAGAAGCCCTAGTGATTAGGAGAACCCCGATGACTGAGGAAAAGGAACCAGAACAGAGGAAGAATTTGTTTTGCACAAGGTGCAAGTGTGAAGGAAAATGTGGTGATGTCATTATTGACGGTGGGAGCACCGATAATCTGGTGTCAGAAGAGATGGTCATAAAGTTGAAGCTGAAGAGGGAAAGACACCCATCCATATGGATTGCTTGGTTGCTTGAGAAAAGACTACAAAGTTTGGTCAATGGCGGTGCCTAGTAAGGATTCAAGATTGGGAGCTACAATGATGAGGTACTTTGTGATATCATCCCCATGGATGCATGTCACATGTTGTTGGGGAGGCCGTGGTAGTTCGATAGGTGACCTATACATAATGGCCATGCAAACACTTATTCCTTGACAAAGGATGGGGTTCGTCACAAGTTGAAGCCCATGAAGGAGACTGAAGAAAAGGTATGTAGTAGTGCTAGAATTTGTTGTAGATGGAAGAAATTTTTTAGAAGGTATGAAGCATGAGTGTGTGTGTTATGCATTGATTCCTAGAGTGAGTAAGGAGGATAGTGAGAAGGTTCTAGAAGAAGTTTTTGGGATGTTGGATGAGTTTGAGGATATTGTTTCTGATAATGTACCTGAGGGTTTACCACCAATAAGGAAGATCAGTCATTAGATTGACTTGATTCATGGAGCCAGTTTTCCAAATAAGGCAGCTCATTGAATGACTCCAGCAGAAAATGAGGAGTTGAACAGACAAGTTCAAGAGTTGTTGAGAAAGGGTTTGATATGAGAGAGTTTATCCTTGTGGTACAGTACTAGCACGAAAGAAGGATGGGAGTGGAGGATGTGTAAAAAGATTCACAGGCCATAAAACAAGCTAACAATCAAGTACGATTTCCCCTACAAAGGGATGGATGACTGATGAATTTGTTTGAGTGGAGCTGAGTATTTCACAAAGATTGATCTAAAGATTGGTTACCACCAAATTTGAATTAGAGAAGGAGACGAATGGAAGATAGCATTTAAGACCAAAGAAGGACTATGTGAATGGTTAGTCATGCCTTTTGGGCTAACCAATGCACCCAGCACATTCATGTGACTCATGAACGGGGTACTAAAAGCTACAGGAAGTTTGTTGTGTGTATTTAGATGATATTTTGATTTTTGGGTAAGATGTTGGATGAGCATTTGATGCATGACCGGAGGCAACTGAGAAGTTAAAGAGAAGAATGTTGATTAATGAAGAAGTGCAATTTTGTGAAGAGGGAGTTAGTGTACTTGGGGTTTGTTTTCTCAATAGAAGGTCTCAAGATGGACCTAGAGAAGGTGAAGACTATTCTGGAATGGCCTACCCCAAGAACTGCTACCGAGGTGAGATCTTTCCATGGTTTAGCTAGTTTTTATAGAAAATTCATTAGGAACTTCAGTTGTATTTGTGAACCCCTGACTGAAACAATGAGAGGGGATAGAAAAGAATTCAAGTGGAGCAGTGAAGCAGTTAAAAGTTTTGAAATGTTGAAGTAGAAGGTGACAGAGCAACCTTTTCTAGCCCTCCCAGATTTCAATAGGTGTTTTAGGTGGATTGTGATGCTGAGTGGTTTGTGCCATTGGAGTGTTGAGCCAAGAAGGTAAGCCCATTGCCTATTCGGTGAAAAGTTTAATTATATGCCAAGAGTATTACATATATGATCAGGAATTTTTTATGCAATAGTTCAAGCATTAAAAGAAATGGAGACATTATTTATTCTTGGAAAATTTGTTCTACATATTGATCATCGAGGCCTTAGGTGCACTAAATAGTCGAGGGAAAGAAATTAAATTAGAGGCATATATGAAATGGGTAGAGTTTTTCGCGAGTTATACCTTTGTTTTGAAACATAGAATTGAGAAGTCAAATAAGTTGTAGATGCCTTAAATAGGGAGCATTGATGACAAAGATGCAAATTAAAGTGGTTGGGTTCAAAGAACTTAAGACACTGTACGCAGAAGATCTTGATTTTGCAGAGGCTTGGAAAGCTTGTAAGGAACCTATTACAGTAGACAAGACAAGGTGGCTATATTTCATAATCCAAGATGGCATGTTGTTTAAGGGAAGTCAATTTTGTATTCTGAGGAGTTCCATTAGGGAGAACCTGATAAAGGAGAAGCACAGTGGAGGAATGGCAGGACATTTTGGTTAGGATAAGGCCATTGCCATTATTAGTGAGCATTATTTATGGCCTCGGTTGTCACAAGATGTGAAAAGTTTGTACAAAGGCTGCGAGGGGTATGTCAAATGGCCAAGGAGTAGGCGAGTCTGGACTTATATCAGCCCTTACGTACCCGAGAAAAGGCCATGGGAGGGATATAAGTATGGAATTTATTCTTGGTTTGCCAAGGACACAACGAGGAAATGATTCAGTCTTTGTGGTGGTTGATAAATTTTTGAAGATGGCACATTTCATTCCATGTCAGAAGACCCATGATGCAGTCCACATTGCTGACTTGTTCTTCAAAGAGGTGGTGAGGCTACATGGTCTGCCAAAGAGTATTGTTTCAGATCGTGACACCAAATTTGTGGGGTACTTTTTGAGGACCTTGTGGAAGAAGCTGAAGACAGAGTTGAAGTTCAGTTCTGCACACCATCCACAAATAGATGGGTAGACAGAGGTTGTTAACAGGAGTCTGGGTAACCTACTGAGATGTTTGGTAGGAGATAAACCCAAGGGATGGGACTTGATCTTTGAGACATGGTACCCTGTAGTGCATCCAGCGAAGCGGTAGATCACCATTCCAGATTGTGTACAGAGGTAGCCCCAGAACAACTCCAGAATTGAGGAAGATGGACCAAGAGAAGAAAATAAGTGCTGAAGCTGAAGATTTTGTAGAACACATCAAGGATATACATGAAAAGGTAAGAGAACATATTAACAAGATGAATATGCGTATAAGGCTAAGGTAGATCAGAAGAGGGAGGTATAATGAGTTTCAGATTGGTGATGAAGTGATGCTCCACTTGAGGAAAGAAAGGTTTCCAGTGGGAACATATAACAAATTAAAGATGAAGAAGTTTGGTCCCTGTAAAATTTTAAAGAGGCATGATTCAGGGAATGCATATGAGGTAGAGTTGTCGGATGGATTCAACATTTCCCTTGTGTTCAACATTTCAGATTTGACAGAGTATCATGAAGGTGGTGCAGAGGAAGTACCAATGATGGAACAGTGTGGGATTCCAGCACCTACTTTAGAAAAGGAGATTGAAGAAATCCTGGATAGTCGTGTGGGAAGGAGTACTAGGAACAAGCAGTATGAAGAATATCTGGTGAAATGGAAAGGAAGACTTGTTGAAGATTCATCCTGGTTGCCTAAGGCAGAGGTCGACCATTTGGGTTTTTCTCTAACATCTGAGACGTGACGGGTCACTTCTCAAATTACCCTGGATGTCTGATGCAGGAGCATCCAGTGGTGTAAGAGCAATCTTGTATCACCCAAAAATAGTTAAATTTCAAGTTTCTCAGTTTTTTAGATGTTTTTACAGTTTTGGATACCCTTTTCGTCAAAATGAAATTCCCAATTTATGGTTTTTATTTTCTATTCATGGGTTGAAAGATATTACAATTTTAGTTTCCCAGATTTGCACTTGAAAATCTTCTGAGTTAGATTTGAGGCACTTAGAGTTCTCGGATCGGCCCCGAAACTTGCCGAAATTGGCGTAGCAATTTTTGAGCGCGTTCTTGACTTCGAGACCTTTCCAACGGTTCAAACGGTTCACGAATTGGAGTCCCGGATCAAAAGTTATGGCCCTGGGAAGTTGGCACACTTTCTAGAAGATACAATTGCAATGTTCTTTTGAAATTGAACTTGAAGTTGTAATTTTTTTCTGCGCCAAACCGCCTAAACTCAAATTTGAATTTTGTTTTGGCTCCAAACTAAAGAGGAGTTCTATTTATGGGCGGGTTTCTAATTTTTGGGTAACTTTTTGGGGACAAGCTCGCATATTGCGAAAGGGTTATTATGTAGCTTTTTGTAACTTGCATATGTTGTAAGAACCTAGGGATTTGAGATCCTCTGCATGTAAGAAGCTCCATTTTATGAATAATAAAATTATTCTCTTGTTTGTGGGTAATTTTCTAAGTCTCGGGTTGCGCCCTCATCAATGTATGGTTCCTGCACAAAGAAAATTGGCATCACATTTTTCTGCCATGTGTAAAGAGGGAGAGATAAAAATATTAATGTTCAATGGGAGGTGAGGCGTTGATGGCACACGAAACTAGAGGGTGGAATTCCATGGGTTGCGTGGGTGTGGAGGATGCAAACAAAAGACAAGGCTACAAATAGTGTGTAGGAGGGGGTTGTGGAGATAGTAGGTAGCTGCACAGACTGGGAGAAAGTATGCACAAGAAAAAGAAAGGGGGCTGCGCCAATTTGAAACGACGTCTTGAATTTGATACGAGGAAAATTTTAAAATCCACAATCAACAAACATAAAGAGGGGGCGGGTTGGGTGAGGGGCGTAGCATGGAAATGAGAGGGACTGCATAGTAAGACTAAGTCGTGACCTGGAGGATGACTGAAGTTTTTAATTTTTGATAAATTAAATGGTAGATGGGGGGTGCATGAGGAAATGTAGGAAATGAATTAGGAGTTGGCATGGGGAATAAGCTAGGTAAGAAAAGTGTTAAGGAAGGCAATGTTGAGGGAAACCAAAAGGCCACACAACATAACGAATGGTGTATAATGTATACTGAAAAAGATAGAGGGGTCACACAAGCTGACGATTATGAAACACATAAAAAGATTATACACTACTCACATTTGGTGGTGGCAACAAATATAAAACTAGATCAGTATTGTGGAAGACCTACAAATAAAGAGCTATGGACAATTTCTATGAAAGAACATGAGACAATCATAGATGCGTTGCAAAAAAGAGAGGATGCAGATGGTATAATGGAATAAGTAAATGCATGTAAATATAGTTTTAGTTTTATATTGTCCTTTTAAATAGATTAAATACTTGCTTTGATATTTTTCAAGTGCGTTATTTGTTGAAATTGATTTAAATTGTCCTTTTATAGATCCTTAAGCCATCATCACAAAAAGGAGAGTCCATGCAGATTCGATCTAGACAACATGGAATACTTGGTAAAAATAGGTAATTATTAGTTAACTTATATTTAAATACATGTTTTGATTATATATTGATATTGCTTGTACATAATAGTTAAAATTGATTTATTATCCTTTTTTGTATCCTTAAGCCATCATCACATTGATCTCATACTTTGAAACAAAAAGGAGAGGATGCAGATTCAACCTACACACGTGTGGAATACTTTTAAATACATGTACTTGAGTTGTGTACATATAGATAGTTTTATATAAATTAAAATATGTATGTTTAGATGATTTCATTGATATTGCTTGTACCATTTTGATATTAGGTGGCGTGAAGACTTACTACATTCCAGGCACAAGTTTCAGATGTACATACATACACCGTTAAACATTTTGTACAAATTACGAATATATGCACATACACAATTATACTCTATGTATTTTTATGTATCAAAATCAATATTCTATATATTCTATTTGTTAAATGTGCATGTTTTCCTACTTTGAAACTTTAAATTTGATTGTATAATCACTAAACAACATGTATATTAGTGTTAAATTTGGTTGCCTTGAGCAACTTCACCAAATTTTGACAACTTCTTTGATACCCTTAAGACGTATAAGGACCCCTTAAGACATCCCCTTAAGACATCATATTAGGACATATCCTAAATATTGTACTTAATTATATCATTTGTTATGATGAGTCACCCTAAAGTCTAATACTTGTTTATATCAATTAATATTTATACTTAATTATACTCTTCTTTGATCCCCTTAAGACATCATATTAGGACCCCTTAAGACGTCCTATTACGACATGAATTAAATAAACATTTAAATTATTTAAATTGTATAGAAGGTGATTGTTATGATGATTCATCCTAAATTCTAAGTTAATTATGTCAATTGCTTGATTAAATATGAGACATGTACTTGAAGAATTTCATCCCCTTAAGAGATCCATAGGTGAAGATGTTTGCTATTGTTCGATTTGTATTTTGAAATAATTTGGTTTAGGATGATGCCAAATACATGGAAACTTGTAGATTAACTTAGTTATCTCTTTTGACGGAGGATCTGTCTCCCATTCCAACAGAAAGTACTAGAAGAAAGGGTGGATGTAGAGGAAGAAGGCTGTAGTATTTTTGTTGGATGCTATTATTTGTTTTGACAACTTATAAATTAATGTTTTTTGTGGAACATGAGGTCAAGAGGACTTTTATGTTCTTAAGTTTTCTCTAGCACTTTGCATGATTTGTAAATATGGGAGTACATGATTTAATTTCAAAACTTTAGCCTATTTTTGGATAATTAAGTTCTTTAATTTTATGTTGTAAAAGAACTAGGAAATATGGTGTATACTTGTAGAACAATTTTTTTGGAAAAACTCGTTGCATTTTGATTGGTATTTATGTTTAGTTTATAGAATTTATTAATGCTTTTGTTCTCTAATCTTGTATGGTATTTTTTATTTCTTAAAATTTCATCCTTTGTGGTATATAAATGGATTTCTTTTTTTTCGTAGATTATGATTTATTTTATTATTTTATTAGATCTAACCCATGTATTAGGACCCCTTAAGACATCCTATTAGGACGTGAATTAAATAATTTCATTGACTAATTATCACTAATTATTGAATGTATATCATGTATGGATCACTAAATTTGTAAAGTACAAATATTAAAATGTCATATTAATTTCAACTTTAATTTCATCTTTATATTTAATTTCACATTAATGTCCTATATTAATGTCTTGACTATAAATCTTTTGAAAAGTACAAATATGTCCTATCAATTACATATTAAAATTTCACATAAAATGCATAAATGTACATGTGTAAATTAAAATTAAACAATAATAAAGTCCATTATTTACAATATATTAAGTGCATGAAACCAATATATTAAGTGCATGAAATAAATTCCATCAGAGTACAACCAATGAAATAAAGTCCAACAAAGTACTTGACCCATGAAATAAAGTTCAACAGAGTACAACCCATGAAATAAAGTCCATGAAACAATATATTAAGTCCATGAGAAACCAAATATGTAGTCCATGAAATAATCAAATATAACCCATAAAATCATTTTTAGCTCATGTATCGTCTCTATAATCAAGAGACCTCTTCACACCATGCGGACTACGCGGATGGCCTAAAACATTCTATACAAGAGAAAAATGAAATTAGATGTAAGATGATTAAAAATGATTTAATGAAAATTTAATTTATAATTAATCATAAAATTAAATTACCATCATATCTGGCTCTGGATGCTTTGGTGCACCTGGACCAACCTCTAAATTCTTTGAATCAATCTACATATACAAGAGAAAGAAAGTTGAAATTAGACATGTAAGCCTACAATTAAAAATGATTTAATTTAATTTAATTTAATTTATAATTTATCATATTTAAATTGTACTGTAAGAGGTTGTGCACCCTCTACTCTAGGACCTGTTTGTACATGCTTAACTACAAGATGTGTCTCATGCTATAAAAGAAAAAATAATTTAACATTTATGGGCTCAAATATATATATATTCAATTTTAAATTTAATTAAAGTTATTCACAACATATAATTTGTAATTGAATTTAAATATAATAAAAAATTTAAATTACCATGATATATGGAGCCTGCTCTGCATGTCCTCTTGGAGATGTAACTACGATTGAGTCATGGAAAAAAGTCGCACTAACAAAGTCTTACAAGATCAAATTTAAAGCATGTATACTTGAATTAGGTTTATATATATATATATATATCATAGTTTGCACATTTTGTGTAGAATTTTTTTTAAACAACTTGAAATTTAGAGGCCTCACAAGTAGCCGCAACATCTAATGTTTGTCCAATGCCCATTCTCATTGTCGTATCAACCTAGACATACATATAGACATTTAACACTTATAATATTTACAAGTGTACATGCACATTTGATATATAGCGAATTCAAAATTCATAATTGTAGCTATAGTAATTTAAGTTAAATAATTTACAATATAAATGTACCTGCCCTTGATCTACGACGCTCGACAGTGGAGGAGCGCTCAACAACCCCTTGGGTGGAATTGACATGGAAGTCGATTGACTCCCCTGAACCAACATAAATATTTAAAATATATGTTCATGATTGAATTGTAAATTTAAAAGTCAAGTTAAAAATTATTTCATATATAGTTTAAAAAATTGAAATCAAAATACCCCATAAGAGTTGCCGTCTAGGTATAGTGTCAACATATGTACTCATGGTGTAGATGATTGCCCCATCGTTAGTGTCATCTGTACACCAAATAATTTGATTGTTAAAATGTATTGCAATTTTTTTGATATATATGTTCATTAAAATTCTTATAAATTCAACATGTAGATGCATATTTATACTTGTGTTGCACTGTCCTCAGGGTGATGCTTTGCAGTAAGAAATTCTATGAATGAACTGAGGCGACCAAATGATCCACCAGAATCTCCATGTCCACCCGAACTGGGTGTGGCCTGATCAAGTCCATAGCATTGCTGATGGCAACTAGTACATACATGTGGTGTCGACACTCGTGGAGTGGTACTAGGACCAACTCCATAGAACGCTCCTCCATCATCATGGTCTCTATGCTCCCTAGCCGTTATTGTAGAAGCATGCTGATCAAGGTCTCTTGCGAGCGTATTGAGGGATCCTAATGTCGATAGCACCGCACATTGATGCACAGGTGCAGGAATGGCAGGACCAAGAGGAGAAACAAGGGATTACACATGCACGGGGCATTAGGGATCAACTCTTGCCCCTAACCTCTGTTGTGGCATGCTGCCACCATCACCTTGAAATGATTTAAAATCAAAATAATTGGGATTTTCCCCCATAAGAAACTCTACATATAGTTTCCTCAAAAATTATAATGGGACCTCCAGATTAGCGTGTGGTGGATTGTTAAATACCATATACCATCGATCCCAAAAATGTGCCCTCATCTGTGGATGTATACACCACCTCATGGATATTTTAGATTTAGTGGCAGGAATGGGCTGCTGAGTATTAGGGTCGATAAAATAAGGGGATAGATGGGAGTTTGTTATTTTTAGGCCTAAAATTTGTTTATATGAGAGACCATCTGCATAAAATCATCTCATCTCCTCTCTATCTCGTCGATGCCTATCTAAGTTAGAATCGATAGTCCTAATGGCATCGACAATGTTTTGCATCACAAATGCAAAATGTCTCACATGTGGTGGAATCAATGCTTCATTTTGAATAGCATTGATTTGGTTTTGAATGGATGCCACATGTTCATATATACATGCTCACAAGTGGGCCTCATCTGATCCAGTGAGTGGTGGAGGTGGGATATGAGGTGGAGGGGGTGGAGGGGGAGGTGGAGGGGGTGGAGGTGGAGGTTGTTGAGGTGGTGGATTGATGATATCATCAATGTCAAATTGATCCATGATATCTATATATAAGTGTTCACCTGCATTGAATTATACAAAATTAACATACAAGCTTACAAAATTACAAGAAATAGTTAAATTTTAAACTTACATGCAAATTTGTTTAAATAGGATGTGCATACATATACATACATTGATTGAACTTGAGCATGTGCATACAAATTTCAAAATTTAAGATGCACATACATTTAAAATAAAAAATATGATGCATAATGCATGCATACATCATTCAACTAAACTATGTGTACATACAAATTTCAAAATTTAAGATCTAGAACTATGTAATTTTAATACATGTACATACTAAAAAATAAACTTGAAACATTCACAAAAAGATCATTTATGTCTAACACATATATAAATTATATTTTTCCAATAGGAGAAATCATGATAGTAGATAGTCATAAAATATATACTATTATAAATTCATCATTATAAGTTATTATATTCATAAATTCAACACTAAATAATATCCATCCAACCAAATTCATAAATTTATCACTAAAAATATCCATCCAACCAAATTCATAAATTCATTACTAAAAATATCCATCCAACCAAATTCATAAATTCATCACTAAAAATATCCATCCAACCAAATTCACAAATTCACCACACAAAATATCCATCGAATCATATTCATAAATTCATAACTATAAGATCATTTCCTTACTTTATATAGTGTTGCGGCTCTCTATTGTATCTCTTCATTTCTTTGTGTTTTCCTTTTCAGAATCGAACTTTCTCCTCTCCTCTAGCCATCATCGATGCTCATCTAAGACCCCATCCATAGCCCTAACAAAATCAACAACATTTTGCAACCTAGATGAAAAAAGCCTCAAAGGTGGTGCAATACATTCTTCATTTTGAATAATGTTGATTTGATCCTGAATGGTTCTAACAACAACATTGATCCATGCTTGCAAGTGAGCACCATCAGTTTTAGGTGGTGGAGGTGGGGGTTATGAGGTGGAGTGGTGGAGGTGGAGATGGAGGGCGTGGAGGTGGATTACAGATATTATTGAATTGATCCATGATCTCTAAGATATAAGTGAACTTACATTAGATTTGTAATTTTAAAATGTAAGATACATGTTTAGGAAATAGCCTTAAACCATTCAATATAAATGGCCTAATTGAATACAAATGATAAAATGTGTAAGCCTCAATTATGTCTAAGGCATGTTACTTGAATAAAAAACAATTAACTATTAATATATGATGGCTTAAGGGGATCTATGTATTAATATAGGATGGCTTAAGGGGATCTATGTATACAAAATGACATGGTTTAAGGGAATAAAATTTGGTGAAGTTTCCCAAGGCAACCAAATTTCATTAAGGTCCTAGGACAAAATGAATGCTTTAGGGTTTATAGTTTAGAGTTTAGGGTTTAGGGTTTAGGGTAATAGGATGGCTTAAGGGGATCTATGTAGTAAGGTCCTAGGACAAAATGACATGGATTAAGTGAATAAAATTTGGTGAAGTTTCCCAAGGCAACCAAATTTCATTAAGGTCCTACTTGAAAAAATGACGGCTTTAGGGATTAGGGTTTAGAGTTTAGAGTTTAGGGTTTAGGGTAATAGGATGGCTTAATGGGATCTATGTAGTAAGTTCCTAGGACAAAATGACATAGCTTAAGGGAATAAAATTTGGTGGAGTTTCCCAAGGCAACCAAATTTCATTTTAAGGTCCTAGGATAAAATGAATGCTTTAAGGTTTAGGGTTTAAAGTTTAGAGTTCAAGGTTTAGGGTTTAGGGTTTAGGTTTTAGGGTTTAGGGTGAAGTTTGGGTGGCCCTTGGAATAATGGAATTGCAAGTTAGTGAACAACATTTTCTTATGGAATGGTTGATTGAGATAGCTCTTGTTTCAACTGACCAACCTCACATGAAATCTCATTCATATTATAATCTTGCAAGATCTTATTATTGTTAAATTTGGTTGCCTTGGGAAACTTCACCAAATTTTGAGAACTTCTTTGATCCCTTTAAGAAATGTCATATTAGGACCCCTTGAGACATTGGTTTATAGTTTAGGGTGATAGGATGGCTTAAGGGGATCTATGTAGTAAGGTCCTAGGACAAAATGACATGGCTTAACTAAATAAAATTTGGTGAAGTTTCCCAAGGCAACCAAATTTCATTGAGGTCCTAAGACAAAATGATGGCTTTAGGGATTATGGTTTAGAGTTTAGAGTCTAGGGTTTAGGGTAATAGGATGGATTAAGGGGATCTATGTAGTAAGGTCCTAGGAAAAAATGACATGGCTTAAGGGAATAAAATTTGGTGGAGTTTCCCAAGGCTACCAAATTTCATTTTAAGGTCCTAGGACAAAATGATGGCTTTAGGGATTAGGGTTTAGAGTTTAGAGTTTAGGGTTTAGGGTAATAGGATGGATTAAGGGGATCTATGTAGTAAGGTCCTAGGAAAAAAATGAATGCTTTAGGGTTTAGGGTTTAGAGTTTAGAGTTCAAGGTTTAGGGTTTACGGTTTAGGGTGAAGTTTGGGTGGTCCTTGGAATAATGGACTTGTGAGTTAGTGAACAACATTTTCTTGTGGAAATAGTGCCAAAAAATAATGGAGCGGAGAGGGAGCGGGAAGAGGAGCGGGGGGAGAAATTTGAATTCAAGGGCTAATTTTGGAGAGGGAGAAGATCCAAAAGAGGCAGATGGTTTTTTGCTACTGGGCTGGGTGCTGTTGCTAACCTGTTGGGTTACAAAAGGTTTTTTATGGTTGGGCTGGGTGTTGTTGCTGGCCTAGTGGGTTGTGACGGGGTGGCATTGGTTGTTGTCACTAGCTTGCTTGGAAGCACTATTGTGGGGCTTCTTGCTGTTGTCGCCCTGCTAGGCTACTGTGGTGTTCCTGCTTTCTTTTGGCATTGGTTTTTGGCCTGCTATGCTACCATTTTTTGCTTCTACTAGCAGTTTGAGCACCTTTGAAAGTTCCTTTTGCCTCTTGGGTAATGGTGCTCCCTTTTTGGGCCATTTTTGGCTATTGGTTTTCCCCTGGTGCTTGTTTAATGAGTTATTTTTTTAATCTTTCGAGGGTTTCTTTTCAAAATGGGTGGTGGGTTGTTTCCTTCCTCCTCCAGTGCTGACTCTTTGCAGCTCCCTTGGCCATTTGAGGAGGTTATGGTTTTTTTGGGTCTTAAGAGGGTTGTGCTTAATGACTATTCTACTATTGAGACTGTGATGGAGTGGTGGTTTTCCCTCCATGTTGCTATTATGGGTGTTTTCTTGGTTGTGGAAGGCATTCCTACTGGCCTCTGTTCTATTGATGAGTTGGTGCTACTGGTTGACCGTGAGTTCTTGAACCCCCTATGGTTTATGATATTCTTATTTTCATTGGGGGTTGTCTTCCTCTTAGAGGATGCTTTGTTTGGGCTGCTCCCAGATTTTAGTTTAATGTACACCTCCTGGTTCTTCATGTTGCTTTGGTTTGAGGGGGAAGGTATTTTTATCTTGTTGACATCTCTTTGCAGTTGGTGGTTTGTGGAGATGCTTTGTTGGTTGGTTTTTGTTTGTGGTTGTGATGTTTTTCTTGTGGGCTCTTTTGGAGTTTTCCCTCAAGGAGTTGTGTTAGGCTCAACCCTGTTTCTACTATGTTTGAGGAGAGGAATGTTGTTTTCTTCCTCTTGCTTATTTTTATTGTTATTCCATTGGCCTGGTTTGCCAAAGGATGGTGTGTACATGCCCATTCTTCTGAAGTGTTGGTTCTCTTCTGTATTTCTTTGGCTGCGTCTTCTAGTGAGGTGAAGACTATTCCTATGGAGGTGGAGTTTCCTTCTATTGAGATGAAGGTGTTGGCTTTGGATGGGTTGGGATGCCCTCTTTTCTGGTCTCCTTTGGTAGTGGTCCTATTGAGGTGGAACCCGATGTTGGTAGAGATGTGTGGCTTTGATGGAATAGGTGTTCATTTCATCCTCTCTAATGGAGGGGAGCTCTTTCCTTTTGAGGTGGATTGTGAGTTGGTCTGCTAGGCTGTTTGGAGTTTCAAGGTGGCTTTAGCTGCCCTGGTGCTTTTTCCAAGGATCTTGTTGTGGGCGATGTGGATTTTCAACATCATGGCTTTTGTTTTGGGTGATTTCTTACCTCTGTGGTGTTCCTCCTGAGTGATTGGTACGTTGCTGTCTGGCTGTTATAGACATTTTCTAAGGGTTTAAGGTCCCTGCCAAAACCTAGTTGTAAAGGGTTGAAGGTCCCTTCAAAACCGTCGAGCTTAAGGTCCCTGTAATTACCTGGTTCCTTTTTTAGCAGTCTCTTTTGTTGATGTTTTGGGTTATTTGTGGTGTAGATCTAAGTTTTCATGCTGATTTTTTGATCTACTGCTAATTAGCTGCTATTTGTCTATGTTGTATTTGTGTGCGGCTTGGTCTTCTTTGTGTGGGTTTCGAGTCCCCGTCAAAACCTGATTGTTAATAGTTTCGGGTCCATTTAAAACTTGTTGTAAATGGTTTCGGGTCCATTCAAAACCTGTTTTTCCCATATAATCAAAACATTTTCTTGTGGAACAGTTGATTGAGATAGCTCTTGTTTCAACTGACCAACCTCTCATGAAATCTCATTCATATTATAATCTTGTGCACAATCTTATTATTGTTAAATTTGGTTGCCTTGGGAAACTTCACCAAATTTTGAGAACTTCTTTGATCCCCTTAAGAAATGTCATATTACGACCCCTTAAGACATCAGTTTAGGGTTTAGGGTAATAGGATGACAAGGGGGTTAATATTTTTGATTCATCACATCTGCAAGAACATTAGTTTATGAATATTTTTGATTTTATGAATAGAGTGACTATTTTCGTAATAGAAACACATAATTATGTATTATTAAGATTGAGTTTGATGTATACTTTAACTTGATATTTTTTAATTGAATATAAGATTATTTTATTTAACATGTTTTTCATTAATAATATATATATATATATATATATATATACTGTAGGAATCAGCACAACCCCCTATAAATTGCAGTGCACCTGGTAAACTTTTTAACATGATCAGCGGCGCTGGTGCGACACGCCCTCTGGTACCACGAGGGTGGGGGAGACTAGACCTTGTAACCAACCTCTTGCAATAGGAAAGGTTTAGCCAACCGAGCTAGGGCCCCAACCCCTATATATATATATATATGAAGTTTAATATACTATGATAAAGTTGAATATTTCCCACTTAAATGAATTTTATGATATAAAATGTATAATAAAATTAGTTAATGTTGAATTTTCCCAAAAATCCAAAATCTTATTTTATTTTGGATTGTTTGGAATTGAAAGAACCTAAAAGAAAGAAAAGAAAAATATCTAGATTCTTTTAGTGTCTAGGTAACTAGTAAAAATTGAGATTTTAGACTAAACTAGAAGCATTATTAACAACTAATTGACTAGAATGAGAGTTAAGATTGTCGAAAGACAAGAGACAACACATGCAAACAAGAAATGGAAACAAGGCATGACTAAGAGAGATCAAAACATAAAATAGAAATGAATGCAAATATTATCTAATTAAGTGACAATTGAAAATGGATTGTACAAGGATTTAGGAATTTTCTAACTAAATTTGCAAACAAACATTGAAAATTTATCAATTGTAACGATCCACTAGTCCCACAAGTAAAGTTTAACATATTGTTTTCTATTCTAATTATATCTGTGTTCATAACGTTTAATTGATTGTGTCTCTTGATGAATACACATTTAAATGTATAATATATTTATCAAATCCTATTTCATTGTCAATATCAAGGACCCTAATTTACTATGTATCAACCTAAATCTATCGAATGATTTCTTCCATAGGCATGCCTACATACTTGTCTCCATACAATGCAAATGAAATTTAAAACATTTAAGTAAAGCAAATCATTTTTTTCCATTATCAAATATTCTTGAGCTTGAAATCAAGGTTTTCAAATGTAAAATGATTTGTTTGATTTCAATTTAGGGTTTTAGCAATTTTTTTTGTTTGAATTCAATTTAGGGTTTCAAGAATCAATTAGGGTTTTCAATGCAATTTTTTTTTTTCATTTCAAATTAGGGTTTTCAAATACATTTTTTGTTTGATTTGAATTTAGGGTTTCAAAAAGCAATTAGGGTTTTAAAATGCAATTTTTTTATTTCATTTCAATTTAGGGTTTTCAAATGCAATTTTTTTTTGTTTCCTTTCAATTTAGGGTTTTCAAATGCAATTTTTTTTGGTTTGATTGAACAATTTAGGTTTCAAAGGCTAAATTTTGTTCTTAAGATACAATTTAAGGTTGATTTTTTCGTTTCTATTCAATATCTTGAGGGTTTCATTTTATTTTTTCTTCTACTTATAGAAATCATTAGTTCTTCTATTACAGGTAAATAACATACATAAAACGCTAAATAAATTGAAAAAAAATGCTAAAATCTATTATTGTATTAAATTTAAAAAAAACACAAAAAAACAAAAATATTGGGGGTGGAGGCCTACATGGAGGTCGCTGTCATCTCTGCAAAATTGAGATCCCGTGCTTTGTGAATAATCGAGTTTTATTTATTTTCAAAAATAAATACCACTTTAAAACGAGATCATGATCTTTACAAAACGGGATCCCGATTTTTACAAATCGGGATCCCATTTCCCGTCCGCCGGTTCGAGACCCATTAATAAACATGATCCCGTTTAGAATTTAGGCTTGCGATCTCAAAGCTAAATGGGATCCCATTTTTCTAAAAGTGGGATCCCGTTTATTAAAAAGCGGATTCCCGTTTTGGCAAGCTGATTTCATTTTTTTGCCTAAGGAAAAAACTTCCACGTTTTGTGGATCCATCTTCTTGCTCTTACCCTCTTACACCTAGTATTGTAGAAGAAGGAGAAGATTCATTGATAGAGCTTGAGTCTCTTCACAAAATGCTTGCAACAATGAAGAAGAGTTGGGAAGAAGGAAAGTTTGCTTGGCAAGCCATTCTTCAAAAACTTCAGGAGTCAACATCTTTAGGTTGACAATTTCTACCTTTATGCACATTTTTAATTTTTACGTTTTTTCAGATTGTATTGTAAATATGCAGACATATTAGGAGTTTTTGGTTAGCTTCCTAAGGGGGAGCCAATACAGTTTGTACATATGTGTGTGGGTCTGCACCCTTTTCCCTTAATGTTAAAGGGGGAGAGACAATTTGAGAGACAAAGAGACATTTTGTTTTGGCACATGTTGCCATTAATGACAAAGGGGGAGATCATTGAAAGAATGAAGGTTGTCATTGGTTGTCATTGATGTCAACACATCTACACCACATGATGAATGTAAAATTAGTATGATGGATGTCTATAGAAAAGTATTGCAAATGACTTTTGACTAAGTGTTCATATTGGGCAGTGCCCTCTGATATTTTGGTCTGTGCTTGTTCATCTTTTCAGATCTACCTATGTGGTTCTAGTATGATGCTCATAGATATCCTTGGCATCTTATTTCAAAATTTCAGTTGTTTTGGTTAAGTAGTTTAAGAGTTGTAACATGTATCAAAAGTTTGACATATATGGTTTACACAGGTTTTTGTGTACTATACCTTACCTAACTGGTTTGCATTCCTCTGCAGATTTGAGTTACATATAATCAGTTTTGGGAGAAGGCTTACATGTGTCATTACATTGTCTATTTTAGTTGACACGACATTTTATGGTCCATATACTTCTTGGTCTTAATCAGTTGGAGTACTTTGCCTTTTGGTTCTATGCTTGGCCAGCTCAAGGTATGTGAAGTGTTGAGAAGATTAAATACTTGATGCGAATGGAAAGAGGAATTGTTATAGGTCCATGTCGATCTATATTGCTTATGTTTTGAGTGTGAAGGCATTTTGGTTTGAATTGGGTGCCGACAAGGCACATTTTGCATAATTTGAGGCTACATCTAATTAGGTCGACCTAATTGATGTTTTCGGTGAAGATTGATATATATATATATACAAGGTTGATTTGTGTTTGAAGATGATGAGAAGATGAAGATATAATCCAAATACAAGCAACAACGTGAATATTGCAGAATTGTGCGAATAAGCTGGGCATTAAGTGATTAAGGTGTGAAGCTAGAGCATATCATAGACTAGTAATGTGAGTTGATTGCAGTATGTGTAATGAGCTTCAAAGGATCTGAATTCAACATAAGTTAGATGCATTTCTCTTAGTTCAAATTCTAGCCGTGAAGGCCACTTCTCTTGTATCTTTCTTTTCTCTGTGAATAGTCAGTTTACTTGGACAATGAGTCCTCCTGGTAGTGAGCCTTGCTATAATATCTTATAATCAGTTATAACATATTGTGAGTTAATCCTCACTGTGGGTTTTCCCTTCTTAGGTTTTCCACATAAAAATACTGGTGTTCGTGTGTTGTGTATATTATGGGTTATTTATGCTTACATTACTTATGATTGTTAAATATGCTTTGGAAATTGAATGGTTAATAATTGGATGGTTTAGTAGAATATTGGTTCACCCTCCCTCTCAGTATTCCATGTGTTCAACATCATGGATGTCAAAGCTTGTTGTTGCAGTGAAGGAAGACGAAAAAAAGTTGCAGCTAACGAAGATGTTGAAGATGTCGCAATGAGCAGCTGAGGTAAATTTGTTTTATGATGATGATATTTTTTTTTTAGAAGGAAAGATGGATAGATAACAAAAGCATGTTGTAGATGTTGCATATTTGCTTGTAGAGATTGTGGAGGATGATGCAGGTGGATTTTGGTGGAGGTGGTCGGTCCGTGGTGGGATGAATCCCACAAATGAGAAGGGAATAAAGGGTATTTGGCAGAGGAGGTTAGGCTATGGTGGACATAAGTCCACGAGGGGGAGATGAAAGAGAGTTGTCGAAGGAAGATGGCACATGTTCCGACACAATGCTAGAAGAAGAGGAAGAAATAGTTTTGGTACACATTCTTCAACGATGGAGTTTCTTGCAAGTTGGTTGCAACTTGGAAGAGTAGTTTGACTACTCAACTCCACCATTGTGAGCCTATGCTCACAATCTTTCTACTCGGCGTGATTGACGCAGGAGCACTTAGGCGAATGTGCAATCAACATCACACAAAAACAATTGTTTCGGGAGATCGGTGAAACTTATTGGCAAACCTTCTTATGGACAGATTGTTGACTCCGTTACAGAATTGGTGCCGAAATTTTAGTGATTAGATCCTTCTTGGTTTTGGAGATGTAATTGTTTTGTGACTTTTGCTAACTATTTGGTGAAACATTAAAATTTCAATTTTCATAAGGTTTGGTGTAGAACAACTTGGTGGAGGTCTTAGAGGTGTTAAAATACATGTCTCTACTAGTTTCATGAGATTCTAAAAATATGATGTAGAGTTATGACGAAAGTTGGTTTTTAGCTTCATTTACCAATTAACAGATGCTACTATTTGTGTAGCCCACATACTTGCTTCTTTCATTGATATTTCTGTGGATGTGTAATATTCTTTGACAACATGGCCAAGGTAGGAGGAAATGATGCAAGTCCAAGGTCATGTGTTGTTGACCGTATGGTTCTTGTACAAAGCAAATTGGCATCGTATTTTTCTGCCATGTGTAAAGAGGGAGAGATACAAATCTTAATGTTCAATGGGAGGTGAGGGGTCGATGGCACAAGAAACCATAGGATGGAAGTCCATGGGCCATGTGGGTGTGGAGAGAGGATGTAAAGAAAAGATGAGGTTCCATATAGTGTGTAGGAGGGGGGGATGGAGATAGTAGGCAACCACACAGACTGAGAGAAAGTGTTCTAATGCAATACAAGGTGGAGAAACTCACTATACAACACCAAATAACTTGACTCAAACAATGAAGTCAACCTTTAAATCACAAGACACCCAAATTTTCCAAATCACCCCCAAGAGGCTTGTAACCCTTCAAAAGCCAACTTTACACAAAATCCTTTAGAGAAGGCCGTACCAAGACCCGCAAAACTCACTCAATACTTCTCTCAGACCCCTAATCATCACCCCAAAAGATCTCTAATGGTTTCCTTGCAACAACATAGAGTTTCATTAACCAACCCTATTTTAAGGCTACTAAATTAGCCTTGTTTTCCAAAGGAGGACCCTCCTAAACACTTCAATTTCCAAAAAACTCTATTGACAGACTTTAATTGTGTTCTAAAACTACAGTTTCCACCATTATTTCCCTATTTCAAGACCATCTTATTGCTGTTCCATGAAACCCTCCATTTCAAGCCAAAACACTTAGGGTTTATTGAATATCATATAACCCAGGCTTCTTAGACCAAAACAAGGCATCAGAAACCTTTAATATACCCTGCACATGGTCACTAATCCATCACAAGACCAGTTCCTTAACTGTTCCAAACAAACACCCTCTTGGCACCTTCATTTCACATGATAAAAAATGCATTATTTGACCCTAGGGTATCATTCCATACCAAACCACTTGCTTTCCTTTATTCCTAAAACATTTTTACACCTATCCTTCCATCAAACAAGTCAATCCACTGAGTAACAGATCAGGACAATAGGTGGATTGACATTTATATCATTAAAACAAAATTAGACCTCCAAATCTGTGTGTACAAGCTACCACAGAAAAAATATTGAAAACTTCCCCAAATTTGAGTGTAGACTTTCAAAATAAGTTCAAATGAAAGAAAATTCATACATCTACACAATGCAAAAAGATTCAGATCATCTTAGAATTTGTACGGTCTGTACAATGTAAGAAAAGATCAAGAAACACAGGAAATTGCAGATAAAACATTGTGTTTGTTATTGGAATTCTTAGTATAATCCTTCAACAACTACTGTCGGAGCCATGTAGAGGATTTTATAAATTTTTCCTTCCAAAAAATAACTTCCCAACGTACATAACTTCCATTCAAATTCCATTAACCCTTCATATTCTCTAGTATTGCATTTTATTACTTTTTCCTAACAACATTTTTGGTATTTTTTTGCAATTTCCCCCTAAATTGACAATAATGACCTACAAGTCCCAAAATTACATAATGGATGGTCTTTTTAGACCTTATTTAATATGAAATGACTCAAACCCCCAAAATTCCCTAGACCCATCAATTAATCGACATCAAATAATCAAAGTTTGACAATATGGTGTAGGTACTCTTGCACCATACACCCCCACAGAAAAAAAAACTCATGCCACATGAGTTGTCTCTGATTCTGATGTCTCCAAGCTTCATAAATGTTCCACTGGTCTACAAATCCTCTCCACTGGTTCATGCACATTGAATTTTCAATCTGCCCCGCACCTCTATCATTCTTGACTATGTTTACATATGCATTTCTCTTCATCTCTGTCTTTTGACCTACCAAGTGTCTTTCATCTTCTCCTTGACCAAAACTTGATTGCTTACTATGTCCCACACCTAAAAACAAACAATTGTTAGCAACTTCTTGATTAGTCTTCATTTTTTTCTCACCTTCATGCTTACGAAGACATTTGCAAGCAAAGGAAGAGAGGAAAAAGATAAAAAGACAAGAAATTTGACAAAGAGATAGCAATAATAAAGCAAGAGGTAAGAAAGTTGGAAAAAGAGTTCCAAGAGTCCATGATGAAGTTGGAGCAGATGATGAAGCAAGCAACATGTTGGAATTTGACAATGAAAAAGAGAGTTACATGGCCCATTCAAAAGATAGCAAGAAGGCAAAGGAAAAATAAGATGATAGAAGAAGAAGAAGTGTTTGAAGATTTTGAAGGATTCATTGATGAAGGAAAAGATAGTGCAAATATTCCCAAGCATGAAGATGAAAGAGTAACAAAGATAAAGGACCTGATTTTAGAAGAAGAAGACCTTGAGTTGATTGAAGTGATGATCAAAGAAGAGTTGATCTTGGAGATTTGTAAAGAATTGAGAAAAGATGGAGGTATTGTGTTAAGACTAATGTGTCATTTCTTTGTTGTGCTAATATTTTGGATAGGTAACAAGTTGAAGGTTAAAAGAAAAAGGGAGAAACAAGATGTTGAAATGAAACAAAGTGTAGAGAATCTGATTGCAGTTGGCAAGCAAGAGAGAAAGCTGATTTGCATGGAAAAAATGAAACCTAAGGTGAAGATGAAGGTTAATGGAAGCTGTTTCAAGGTGGAAAGCTACAAGGCATTAAAGAGGCACATTAAGAGGATTAAATTCAGTCCAAGAGGGCTTGGAACTTTTTCTTGGCCGGGAGTATGGTGCAGGAGCACCAGGACATATACATGCCTCTATTAGGAAAATTTTGAGGTTGAGTCAAAATTTTGATGTTTTACTTTGTAACAAGGTCATTTGGACCACTTGACATATGTTTAAGTCATTAAGGTTCAAATTTTATGTTCAATTTTGCAATAAATTAAAAGTTGTCATTCAAAAATGTAAAATTGCAAAACTTGCATAAATTGCAAAAAGGGGGCAAATTTAGGAAGGTGAAAGGTAATTGGTGTCTTGGGTCATTCAAAATCAGTTAGAAACTCAAAATTCAGTTTGAATGCCTTTATAAAGGCTTTGTACACCATTTTTGAGGTGTGGGTGATTGAATTCATGATTTAGATCAATGAAAAACTCTGATTTTGTGCATTTTCTCTAGAAATTTAGTGGTTTCAGGCCTATGTACGAAATTGTATGGGCATAAATGGATGCTTAATTGGTTGTATGTGGTAATAGTCTCAATCACATTCTAGTTGTTTTTTTTTCATGCGAATTGGTGAATTTTTTAAAGAGATATTGTAATTTTTGTAGAAATTGCTGAAACCCTGATTAGGGTAAACAAAGACGTGAGAAATTGTGTTTCTCCCATAATATTCAGTGAAATATCTTAATATTTGGTAAAGTTACACCTTAATGAATATATCTTCATATTTCTATGGTTTGGGGCCGAAAGCATAAAGTTAAGCTGTGAAAATTTTAAGTTTAGGACTGTTACAGTATGAAAATAGAGCATTTAGGGACAATTATGAAGTTTCAATACTAGGGTTTGTTAAAATGTCGATGGAAATGGATGTTTGATGCTTTATTAAGAATTATTAGATCTAAATAAAGGTGATTGAACAATTGGTTAAGAGATTTCGAGTTTGGAGGCATATTAACCAATAAGCCCTAGGTCTACAAAATTAGGGAAAATCTGACAAAACCAGTGAACAATGAAGTCTTATTAAGTTTTGGATCGTGGTTTTAAGTTATTTTTTGTTGTGTAAAGAAGTTAGGAATAAGGTGAACTCATTTCAAGATAGGGATTGATATATTTACAATTTTGTGGAGTTTATTTAGTGACTGTCTTGTCTGGACAAAGTTAATACAGTCAACTTTGGGAATAGAAATTGGAGATTTTGAATTGGTATTTGCTAAAATATTTTGAGCAATGAATGGGAAACAATATGTCATGATTGTGCATGCTATATGATACTTTTTTGAGGCATTAGTAAGTGGAGATGGCTTGGGGATTATGAAGTTGATTGTTTATGGGGTCTAAAATGGTCTAATTGTTGTTTTGACTGTCTAATTTGGAAAAGATTCATGTTTGAGATGTTTGAGTTAACAAAGAGTTTTGGCCCAGATATTTTGTTGATGTCTAATGTATTTGAAGAACCTACAAGGTACTTATGCTTTTATCTCAGTTTGGTACCTTGAAAACATGATTTTGTGAAAAGGGATTGAGTCCTAGTAGAAAGGACATGAAAAGGGGGATAAGGGTTTTCCTTCCTTTGTATTGCATCATGTGCGTAGGAAAAATAAAGGGAATTGCACCAATTTAAAATGGCAGGAATATTTTAAAATCTGCAATCAACAAATAGAAAAGGAGGGGGGTGGGGCATAGCATGGAGATGAGAGGGACTACACAGTAAGACTAAGTTGCAACCTGGAGGATGATTGAATTTTATTTTGATAAATTAAATTGTAGATGGGGGTGAGTCATGCTAGAATGGAGGAATGCAGGAAGTGAATTGGGAGTTGGTGTGGGGAATAAGCTAGGTAAGAAAAGTGTTAAGGAAGACAAAGTTGAGGGAAACCAAAAGGCCACACAACATAATGAATGGTGTATAACGTATATTGGAAAAGATAGAAGGGTCGCACAAGTTGAAGTTAATTGTTTGCTAAAAAAAAAAGCAAAGAGATGGTCAACACAGGTTATGAAAATGGAGATTTAAAATAAGAAGAAAAAGGGAATAACATATGTACAAAATTTAGGGAGTCAAATTATACAGGGGAGGAATGATGATGAAAAGAAATGCATGGTAAAAGTAAATGTAGATTGTATGGGAAAGAGGCTGTGTAGCAGGACGAAGAACAGTTGAAGAGAAGGCAGAGGAAAGACATAATGTCCATACCCATGAGAGAGGCCATTGAGGGCCAATAATTGAGGGCTAATAATTTTCCTGTAGGTGATTGTGAAGTGTGAGTGTGTGTTCTCTGAGAGAGGGGAGTACCCTTTGTGTCACTTCCTCAAGGAGCTCCGACCTATAATTGATTTGATTTAAAGTTTTTAAACTTATATTAACAAATCCACTTTGCATGTATCCTATTTGCTAGAGCATTTTATACTACAATATTTTCCATAAATCTCTCTTCCATTACTCTTTAATGGACACCCATATTATGTTTTGAGAGTTTATAGAACTTGATTATTAAATACATTTTTGTGTATATTCTGCAATCATGACATTCTATGAAATCACAAGCAATCTATTAAACAGTTCACTGAAGGGAAGAAGCAAAGGAGAAAAACATAGCATACATGAGAGAAAAGAAAAAGGCAGAGATAAGCTACAACATTATATATATTTCTGATAGTTCAAAACTTTACAAACTTCATTCTTTTTAAAGACCATAAGATATATATGTTGCTCCTTCATTTATAAAATTTCATGCATATATATTATGCTGTTTGAAACAAACTGTTACAACATAGCTATTCCACACATTAAGAGTTGTTTCTATAGTCAAAACTATCCACCCCCTATTTTTTTAATACATAGAAAAAAACTGACTTAAAACTACGTATGAGTCCAACAAAAAGAGGTAAAACCAAAACATTTAATAACAATTAATGCTATAGCATGGAGAAATATTTAGAAATAAGTTTGTCATATTTTCATATCTAAAATTGTCCTGATGCATAGAGGTGGCGTGTGGAAGAGCTCAAAATGTTTTTGACTGTAGAGAAATAGATGGAATACGAAGTTGGCTTTAAAGCAGGTAGTTGCGATTACTTCCAACACTCCCCCTTAATCACAACTACTGCCATCTATGATGCCCAATC
Source organism: Sequoia sempervirens (assembly GCA_007258455.2). NCBI lineage: Eukaryota > Viridiplantae > Streptophyta > Pinopsida > Cupressales > Cupressaceae > Sequoia > Sequoia sempervirens. The sequence continues at coordinate 55,803 of VDFB02323067.1, read as the reverse complement.
GATCTCTTTGATAGACAAAACTTTATTTCCCCAATGCCTTGGTGAAAATATCAGCACACTGATCTTCAGACTTGCAAAATTCCAAAAAGATTTCTCCATTGTTGACTAGTTCTCTAATGAAGTGATATCTTGTGTCTATATGTTTGCTTCTCTTGTGGAAAACTAGATTTTTTGACAATGCTATAGATGAGTTTTTGCCTCTTCTTGTTCTTGTTTCAACTCTTTCAACACTCTTCTCATCCAAACTGCTTGACATGATGCACTTGTGGTTGCTACATACTTTGCTTCAGTTGATGAAAGAGTAACAATTGGTTGTTTCTTTGAAGCCCATGAAACTACACCAGTACCAAAGTTAAAAACATAACTAGAAGTGCTCTTCCTATCATCTATACTCCCTGAACAATCACTGTCAGTGTATCCTATCATCTTGAAATCATGTCTTTGAGTAAAGAATTCCATAGTTCCTTGTTCCACTAACATATTTCAAAATCCTCTTTCTTGCTTGCCAATGACAAAATTTTGGAGACTCCATGAATCTTGAGATGAGACTAACTGCAAACATTAAGTCCGACCTTGTGGTTGTTAAGTACATAAGGCTACCAACAAGTTTTTTGTACATGCAAGGTTGGATTTGCATATGCTCCTTTGTCATCTTTGCTTAATTTCAAACTTGTGACAATAGGTGTTGGGGCTGCTTTGCAATTCATCATATTAAACCTTTTTAAAATTTCATTTACATATTTTGTTTGAGAGATGAATATACCATTTTCATTTCTATTCACCTCAATTCCAAGGAAGTACTTCATTAAACCCAAATCATTCATCTCAAATTCTTTCTTCATAGCTGATTTGAACATGTTAATTGATAGATCACCCGTGAATACCAAGTCATCAACAAATAAACAAACAATTATAATCTCACCTTTCTCATTCATTTTGGTATACAATGTAGGCTCACTGCTGCATCTATTGAAACCATTTTGTGAAAGGTAAGAATCAATTCTACTATACCATGCCCTTGGAGCTTGTTTAAGTCCATAGAGTGCCTTCTTGAGTTTGTAAACCTTGTTTTCATGTCCCAAAATCTCATACCCAGGTGGCTTCTCCACATAGACCTCTTTTTCTAAAATGGCATTTAAGAAAGCCAATTTCACATCCATTTGATATATTGCCCACTTGTTTTGAGCTGCTATGGCCAATATTGTTCTCACGGTGTCTAAATGAGCAACCGATGCAAATGTCTCATTGTAGTCTATACCGGGTTCTTGTGAATAACCTTTGGCTACAAGCCTTGCTTTATACTTTTGCACATCACCATTTGCATTCAATTTGGTTTTGTAAACCCACTTCATTGCAATCACCTCTTTTCCTTGTGGAAGATTCACTAACTCCCATGTTTGATTCTTTTCATTAGCATCTATTTCTTCATCCATTACATGCACCCATTTTTCTTCTTTAATAGCATCTTCAAAATGAATTGGATCTTCAACGTGTGAATATAAAACAAAAATAGAAGTCTGACCTGCATTATTTTCACCATCATTTTGCTCATAAATCTCTCTTAAACTTCTTATTTTTTGTCTCCTTAAGCTTCCTAGTGTGGGGTTTGATATGTCACTTGAAATTGTTGAATGTGGACTTGATGGGCCTGCACTATGAGTTCCTATTGCTGATGGTGTTTGTTGTCCACTTGTTGGAGTGCTTGTTTGAATGCGTGAGGCTGCCCTTACACTTGATGATGGTGTCATTTGACTAATTTGTTGAATTTGAATGGGTGTAGGAGGAGTCACACTTGGAGGGGTACCTACTGATATAACATCTTCATTTTCTTCTTGTGGTAAATTGGCTACTATATTGATAGTTTTATCCAAAGTTCCATCCCATGCTTCATCTTCTACAAATTTCACATCTCTGCTGATTATAACCTTCTTATTGATTGGATTGTATAATTTGTATGCCTTGGATTCATCACTTTATCCCACAAATATGCATTTTTATCCATTGTTTTCCAACTTTCTTCTCAACTCATCCGGCACATGTGCATATGCTACACATCCAACTACTCTCATGTGTGAAACATTATGTTTTCTTCCACTCCATGCTTCTTCTAGAATCATATTGATGACACTTTTAGTTGGAAATCTATTAATTATATATGTTGCACATGCTACAACCTCAACTCAATACTCATTTGACAAATGTTTTGCCTTAACATGCTTCTTTCCATTTCCATAATTGTTCTATTTTTTCTTTCAGCTACCCCATTTTGCTGAGGGGTGTATCTAGTGGTAAATTGCTTGTGGATTCCATGGTCTTTGCAAAACTTTATGAAGTCATTTGAAATGTATTCACCACCTCTATCCATTCTCAATGCTTTGATGTGATGCCCACTTTGCTTCTCAGCAAGAGCCTTGAATTGATGAAAGTAATCAAACACTTCATTCTTATGTTTTAGAAAGTAGACCCATATCTTCCTTGTGTAGTCATCAATGAATGTCAAGAAGTAGTAGCTTCCACCAATGGAGGTTGTTTGCATTTGTCCACACAAATATGAATGAACAATCTCTAATGGTTTATTTGCACAAATTGACTTCCCTGTTGGAAATGATTCTCTATGTTGTTTTTCCAAGATGCAACCTTCACATATTCTATCCAATTTTTCTATTAGAGGAATCCCCTTCACCATTCTTTTCTTATGCAATAGATTTAAGCTTCCAAAGTTTAAATGTCCAAATCTTAGGTGCCATAACCAATTCTCATCCTTAATTTCAACTTGAAAGATTGTTTGTGTGACTATTGCAACTTTTTCTTCATGCAATTGTGGGTTCATGGAGGGGCGTTCTTGAGAAAAATCTACCTTCAAATCTGGTTTTATCCTTAGGGGGAACATCCTATTGTTGGTCATTTGAACCTTGGCAATGAGTTGATTGCTTGGATATTTGTCTAAAATTGTGCATTCTTTGTTTTTGAAAAATACTCTATAACCCTTCTGAACAAGCTTCCCAATGCTCATTAAATTGTGTTTTAAACCAGACACAAAATACACATCTAAAATATACTTCTCCCCCCCCCCCTATTTAGTTAGAATTTTGCCAATCTCTTTTCCTTTGACTTCTACTTTGTTTTCATTGCACAATGTTACATCTAATTTCACACTCTCATCCAAACTAGAAAACATTTCTAAATTTCCAATCATATGATTGCTGCAACCCGAGTCTAAAAATCATACATCTTTTTCATTTGCTTGTGCAACATTGCATGCCAAAAACATAGTGTTTTGTTCTGATTTTTGGTTTTGGTTTTCTTTTATGAAATTTGCATTTTGTTGTCTAGAATCATATTGTTTCTTTCTACATTCATTCAAATAATGCCCATATTTTTTGCAATAGTGACATTGGACTTGAAATTTGTCATACCTTTGGCCTTGAGGCTGATTTTGAGATGGGTTTCGACTTGGATATTGGCTGCTACCTCTTCCACTTGAGCTTGATGGGCTGCTTCTTCCACCTCTATATGAATTTATTCCTCTTCCTCTAAAACTTGATCTTCCCTTGCCTCTACCATGGTTGATTGAAACTTGTGTTTTAAAAGCATGCTCCAATGATGAATTTTCTGACCCGCTCAACCTATGCTCATGAGAAATGAGTGATGCATGAAGCTCATCCACTGAAAATTGTGAGAGATTCTTTGTCTCCTCTATGGCCACCACTATTGATTCAAACCTTGTGGGAAAAATTCTCAAAATCTTTTCAATCGCTCTTCTCTCTTCAAGATTTTCACCATGTGATTGGATTTGGTTTACCAGTCCAATGATTTGAGTAAAAAATGAGTCTACTGACTCATTATCCTTCATATACATTGTTTTAAAATCCCTTCTCAGTATTTGTAACTTAGTTGTCTTAACTTTTTCCATACCTTGATAGGATGTTTGAAGTATATCCCATGCTTTTTTAATTTTTTTTTCACTTTGAATCGTTGGAAAAATGCTCTCATACACTCCTTGAAAGATGAAGAAGAGAGATTTTGAATCCTTCTTTCTATTTTCCTTCAATAAGTCTTTATCTGCTTGAGACAATGCATTATATGCTGCTACATCTATTGGTTTTGGGTATCCATTCTTAACAAACTCCCATAAATCTTGAGCACAAAACAATGCCTTCATTGTGGATTGCCCAGTAGTCATAATTCCCATTGAACTGTGGGATCTATAGATTTGTTAAACTTGTGCTTGGAGCTGCCATGACTGACTACAAATAACTTGCTTGAAAAACCCTTTTAACACTTTGAAAAACCTTTGAAAATCTGAAACACTATTGACCTTTGGCTTTGATACTAGGTGAAGGGAAGAGGTAGAGGAGAAAAAAAAAGCATACATGAGATAGAAAAAGAAAGGCAGAGATAAGCTGCAATAGTATATATATTTTGGATAGTTCAAAACTTTACAAACTTCATTCTTTTTACATATCATAAAATAAAGCTACTGCTCCTTCATTTAGAAAATTTCATGCATATATATTATGCCGTTTGAAACAAACTACTACAACATAGCTATTGCACACATTAAGAGTTGTTTCTATAGTCAAAACTATCCTGACTTAAAACTATGTATGAGTCCAACAAAAAGAGGTAAAATCAATACATTTAAAGGAATTAATGCTACAACATAGGGAAATATTTAGAAATAAGATTGTCATATTTTCATATATAAAACTGTCCTGATGCACAAAGGTGGCGTGTGGAAGAACTCAAATTTTTTGACTATAGAGAAAAGGATGAAATACGGAGTTGGCTTTAAAGCATGTAGTTGGGATTAATTCCAACATTCACATGCCTTTCCTATTCTTTGACCTTTTGTATAAATTTCTACCAGAGAATTGGCAAAAATGCCTCTTCCATTTCTCTTTGATGGATGGCTATACACGGATATAAAGTTCTCCTTTTAGCAAGGGAAGGGAGGAAGATGATTGAAGGTTGTGTAGTTTGGCCTAGAACCTTCCGATTGCATTTTCTTTGAACATTTCTAGCGCCTGTTTGATGAACCTATCTTCTACGTAGATGTTGTTATCATTGCATACCATAAGATAACATCTCTTTGAGACGTTCCATGAAATAATTGATGTTTCCTACCTATGAATTGATGTTTTATATACATTTATACCAAGGTATTTCAATTATAATGTATGATAAGACTCCCCTTAGTATTATTCCTTGATGAATATTGATATACTATTTCAAAACTCCATTTGATAGGCCACAAGAAGAATTGGTTCTAAAACCCGTTTCAACAAATCCATTTCTCTTTGTGTGTTATAGGGAGGTTTTGAATTGTTGACCTCTTCAAATATTTCAAAACTATAGAAAATGTTGACAAAGATATATTTTAGGGATATGGAGGTTCGAAGAATGGAAAAAGATGGGAGGAGGCTTTGGCTACGCTCGTGGGAGATGAAAAGATATCCCCCTATGCTTTGGAGATTTCTACCACCTTGGATATGGTGCTATTCATTGATTTTGTATGCTTTGATCGTGTCCTTTGTCCTACTAGCGTTATTGTGCTTTGGTATTAGGTGTTGCTATCTTGTTTGCTTGATTTCTAGCCTTTTTTTAAATTGGGACTTGTGGGATTTTGGGTAGGTCTGGTACCTTCTAGGCTTTTGATCTTCTCACGTAGATGTGATCTTGCATCTGTGTGAGAGTATAGATGTGGATACAATGATTGAGAGTGGGGAAGCCATTAAAGAGAAAGATGAAAGTTATAAAATGTTCAAAGAAGTTGTGCAAGCGATATAATCTGAAGCGCTGTGCTCAGAAGCTGTGTTCAATGTGGGAATCAGAGACAACGGTGAGGGGTCAGGGCCCTAGATGGAGGTAGGGTAGGAGAAGGACTCGAAGGAGGTAAGGACCCTTTTCTTCCGAGATTTCTGAGGCTCTCCCCCAACAAGGAAATGGTAATGCTATTAAAAAAGAAGAGAATAGGTTGAGAAATACTTCAACATTTTTTGCTTGTATGGATGTAAATAATCTCCCTACTAGGACTTTCTTTGATAACTGGCTTAACTCTGTGTGGGGAAAAAACCTTGGAATCCATGTTACCTTTTGCTGTATAATTAAAAAAGGTTTGTTTGTTATTTTCTTAAAAATTAGTGGAATGCAGATTTTTTTTTTGGAAAAAGATTACTAGAACATTGGTAGGTCTTTGTTGAAAGAAATTCCTTGGTCTCCTGAGACAACCTATAAGGAAACAATGTTGTTCAATCCCAAGATGGGTAAGTGTAAAAATGTTCAACCTCAAATGTGGTTTTTGTTGCCTTAGCTTTTTGAAAATATTGGTAAAATTCTATAAATTGAAAGGTCTAGAGTCACTCTACCTCATTTAGATGCTCAAATATTAGTTTCCTTTCATACTAATGTGGAAATACTTGATGCTATAGAATTTAAATGTAATGGTAAAGTGTATAGATGTGACTTGGAAGCCTTGAGGGGATTGAACTCTTGTTTCTTATGTAAAAGAGATGGACACCAAAAAAGAGACTACTCGAGACTTATTAATAGGAAAAATAAGGATAGGCCCTCCAAGGCTGCTTTTAACAACCAAAATGACACAAGAGTACTTGTAAATGAAAGTCTAAATACTGAAATGGCTAACAACCCTAACATCCTAAATCCACTTGAGGGCGACATTGACTCTATGCCTGTGAGCCAATCTATTGAAAATGAACAAACAAAAATTAAACAAGAGCATAGTATGGATAAGGATACTTCTGAAGAATCCACCAACATGGTGGTAGACCCTGGAAATGGAAACCCAATTGCCTCCCCTCTGGTGGAAGAACATAATCTAGATACTAGCCAAGAAATCAATGATACTCCCCATACCATGACTATGAATGTGAATGGAAACAGTATGGAGCAAAGAAAAAGGAATGCACAAGAACTTGCATTAGAAAGGTCAAAAGAGAAGGGAAAAAAAGGGACTTAGAAAGACCCCTAGACCCCCCTAAGGCTGGAAAAGTAGTGGATTCAGATGGCTTTCCGTATGATGAGGGTTACAAGAAAGAGAATAGGAGTACAAAATTTGTAAATCCCCTCTTTGAGGAAGTGAGTAGTGATCCGAAAGCTAGGAATAAAGGCTTCAATAAGTGATGACAATAGGAAGAGAAAATAAGTAGATTTGGGAGCTTGCTGAAGCTAGGAAAGAAAGGTAAAGGTGAGGATATCCCAAACTTGCTTTGAAAAATTGTATAAAAATCAGAAGCCCCCTAATAAATTGTTAGTAAATGATAATGAAAATAAACTGCATAAGTTGGAACTTTCGAGGTCTTGAACCCCTCATAGAAAGTATGTATTAAGAGCCTTTTGTAACCAAAAGTAGGAAATGGACTGCCTTCTACTCCAAGAGGTGAAGGATGTAGAGTTTCAATTACATAATGCATTGAGATTTTGCTAGAAACAAGCACTGGATTTTACCACTAGCCATCAGAAAGGTAAAGATGGTTGTGCAATTCTTGTTGGGCCTAAATGGAAACCCTTTATTATTGCTAATGGCTATTCTCCTTGCAATAGGTGTTGTTGGGTTAGATTTGAGAAGGATGATAAAAAATTTGGTGTGGCCACAATCTATGCTCCAAATGATTATAGGGAAAGGGTTGAAGTCTTGAGGTGGTGTGTGAACAACCTACCCAAGACCCCGTGGATTATGGGTGGTGATTTTAACATGGTAGAATCCACAGAAGACAAAATTGGTGGGTATGCCTAGGGATGGAAAGGCAATGAAATTTTCTAATGGAACAAACTAAACAAATTATTATGCCTCTTTGATCCCCTGGAAGGAAATATGAAAGATAGTAAGAGTATTTGGTTTACATGGTGCAATAATCAAAATGAGAAAAGAAGAGTGTAGTGTAGGCTGAATAGATTCTATGTGCATGAGGATTTCTTCAATTTTGAGACTAAAAGTGACTCTAATTGCATTCTTATTGAACCTCTTACTTTATCTGATCACTACCCCATTGAAGCCACTATCCTGATGAAATATAGAGCTGCTCCATCTAAAGGAAAGTCAGATGGTATTTTTAAACTTAACACCTCCCTCCTTGATCACCCTGATTGCTTGGATGGGGTGGTTACCTTGAGGAAGATTAATAAAACTCTGTTTCCAAATAATTTTGCTATCTCTTCTTGGAATGGATTCAAATATAGTTTAAAGAGACTTCTAAAGACAATCGGTAAGAAGTTTCCAATAGATAATAGAAGGGTGGAGTGCTCCCTGAATGATGAGTTGCTTGAGTTGGAAGCAAAGATCCAAGCTGATAAGGATAATGAAGGGTTGATTAACAAGGTTAAGAGTACAAGGCATTGTCTCAGAAAATTGCAAGTAAAAAAAGCTCAAGGGGCAAGAATTAGACTAAATTGAATTGGGTAATAGATGGTGATAAGGGTACCAAATATTTTTTTAACATGTTGAGGACTAAACATGCCATTGAAGCAATTGGCCCAATCAAAATCAATGAGGTCAGTGGGTTCAAGATGACAATGAGATTCAGAAGGCTTTTGCTCAATTCTATAAAAACCTCTTCATAGTGGAGGATGATAATCCTCAATGCAAAAAGGCTCAAGAGTACTGTAGGACACTAATTCCCAAGAAAGTTACTAAGGAAATGGCTATTAAAGTAAAGATGAACATAAGTAAAGAGGAAATCAAGGAGGCTATCCTCTCCTTCAAGAATGGGAAATCTCCTAGTGAAGATGGTCTACGGGTTGAATTCTATAAAATAATTTGGATTGGGTTGTTGATGACCTTTTTGATGTGTATCAGGAGGTGCTTAATAAAGGTACAATGGGACCTAAAATCAATAGGGGTACCATTAAGTTCCTACCTAAGCAAGGGGATATGAGTAATAGTAAAAATTAGAGACCCATCACTTTATTAAATGTATCATATAAAATTCTTGCTAAAGTGCTTATAAGAAGAATTACGCTTGTTCTTCCCAACATTATAAATAGTACACAAAATAGGTTTATAAAGAAAAGATATATATTGGAGAACCTAACAACTATCTGGGAGGCCTTAGATTGGGCTAGAAGAAGTAATTAGAATGTTGGTATCCTACTCTTGGACTTTGAGAAGGCATATGACATAGTGGAGTGGTCCTTTGTGACAACTATGATGGAGGCTTTTGGTTTACCTAGTCCACAAGTTGAAGTTAATAGTGAGGGTACTGTTTAGAGATGCTAATGCACAAGTTGAAGTTAATGGTGCCTTGTTTGATGTTTTTGCTTTGAGTAGATCTATAAGGCAGGGGTGCCTATTGGCCCCTACATTATTTGTGGTTGTAGCAGAAGCCTTAAACTACATTTTAAGGACCGACAAGTTGGGACTAGAGATTAAAGGAATAACCCTCCCTGATAACACTACCTTGTTAAATATACAATTTGTTGATGACACTGCCTTGTTTCCAAAATTGGAGGACGAAAACATATGGAACCTTACTAAAAGACTTGACGTATTTTTCCAAGCCTTTGGTTAAAAAATATATGAGACAAAGTCCATGCTCCTCTATTGGGAACAAAATACTCTTAATTGGTACTCTAAGATAGCTTGGCAATGGCACAACCTAGATAATATTGTAAGGTAATTTGGGATCCGTTCTCAATGAACCCTTCATTAAAGGAAATGTGGAATTGGATGTTCACCAAGATTGAAAAAAAGCTAAAAGGATGGAATACAACTACCTCTCCCTAGTGGGGAGGGTTCAAGTCTGTCAAAAGATTCTTGCTTCATATTCTATATATTACGCCTCTACTTGGTTCTTTGCAAGATACTAAATTAATATGGTGCAAAAAATCATTAGGGTTTTTTTGTGGTTAGATGGTAAGGGGAAGAAAAGGATACATGCTGTGAATTGACAGTGGTACTATTTTGGAAAAGAAGAGGGTGGATTGGGATTACAAGATTTACAAATTCAAGGTATTTCCTTAGTTGCAAAATGGATTGTAAAGGCATTGATAGGTAATGATCCCTGAATTTTTTTAATAAGGAATAACTTGAAAGAGGCTATCCCTAAAAAAGCTAAGAAATTGCACGATTTACATATCTGTGATGTCTTGTTTGGGAATTATAGGTAAGACCAGCTGGGTCAACTGTCTTTGCCAATATTTGGAGGGTCGAGGGGGCTATCAAGAACCTTATTAAATTGAATATGAGAATGGGGGTTTATTGCTTGGTTTCAGATCGATATGGTGGAACTTATCCAATCTTGGTAAGCCTTTGGCTTGGGTTAGAGGTTGCTCGGCCCTCAAGTGGGATAGGAAGGGTGTCAAATATATTAGTGACATTTTGGGAAGTGATGAAATGAAATAGTGGAATCAATTAAAACAAGAGTTCAACCTTCTAGAGTCTCATAAGAGAACCTACTCTATTTTGGCTAAAGTAATGAGACAGTGTGGCAAAATTAACAATGATTAGAGGTTATAAATTTGGGTGTGGAAGGATGGCTCCCCACTTTTGACCGTTAAACCCATTAATCTATACATAATGCAAACATGCCCTTCTAAGGTTCTAAACCATGTTAACAATTGCTGGAAACTTGACCTTAGTAAATTTGAGCGGATCAAGTATGTTAAAGTTTGTTGGTATAAGTACATTGAACCTAAAAAATGTTGCTTTAAATGGTTTCTTTGGTTAAAAAAATTATTTCTTGGTCCGTCCTATGTTGTCTATAATGTTTGCAATGATGTTGAAAGCACTGATCATATTTTTCCATTGTCCTTATGCCTATGCTATTTGGCCTGTGTTTATGGGGAACTTGGTGGGGTGGGATAGTAGGGAAAACATCTCTTGGTTTGAAATTTTGTGAGGTTATGTCAAAGGATTGGAAAGTAATGCTATTTTTTTTGGTTTGTCTTGTCCACTGAAGTTCTTTGGTTTTTGTGGAAAAGAAGGAATGAACACCTGTACCAAGGTAGGTAGAGGTTTCTTACTGATTCAAGAAATAGACTCACAAACCATTTGGATACAACACCCTTAAGAATCTACAAAAGAAGAGAAACCAACAAACTAAACAACTCATTATCCACCTCAAAAGAGGAAAACCCATCGATAGAAAGGACAACTAAGACTCCCTTAGACATGAAGAACAATTGGGACAACAAAAAACCCATGTTGGAAAAATCAGCCAGCAGCTTCAAAACCAAACCCAAAGCAACAAAAACACCAATTTGCACCATGAACACCTGGGACTTGAAAGAACAAAGCCTAGACAAAAAGACAAACTCTGGGAAAATACCAAAGAACAAGAGAGGCACCAAAGGATAAAAAGCAATGACACCTTTGAGGGAAAAAGGATAGAGTCAAAAGGAGACACCTTCAACAAGGTAGAAAACCACAACAAAAAGGAGGGAAAACCACCACTCCAATATGGTTTCATTAGTAGATAAAGTAATAGGCACAAACCTCTTGAGACAGAGCTATTGTGAATCAGCCCAAGCAAAGAAAGAAACCATCCCTCTCAACACTTTGAATCCAAAACCCCAAAGAACAGGAAGCCGACCAAAGAAACATGGGAAAAGAATCCCATAAAAACTAGAAGAAACACTCTTGCTACAAAAAAAATCACATTTAAACACAAGAAATGACAGAAAAGAAGATATAATGCCTGTTGGAAACACAAGGGCAAACGACTGAGAGGGGGGTGAATCAGCTGTCACATAATTTCAAACTTATTCAACTTATTAACCTTATTCTTAGATTTGATCAATAACCATGAAAGCATAAATGAACAACACATCAGAAACACACATAACACCAAGATTTTTACGTGGAAACCCTGTTAGGGGAAAAACCACGGTGGAGGTCAGTCCACAAGATTATACCCTGTTAAAAGTATAAAGAAATATGAATGGGGAATACACATGCATTCAGGCACACTGCCTAGAGCTCACTGCTCAATTACAAAAGGAAGACACCGTCTTATAGAAAGATTCTGATTACATCCATCAGATTTGAACTGAGAAAAATAGCATCTGCTAATGCCTGATTACAGTTCCAGTTAAGAACATGAACACTTCTTCACTCTTCTTTACACTCTACTCTGCCTTCAAAATATCTGAACAATATTCACACATAGGACTCACACACTTCACACACTCATCTTCTGAAATGATAAAACAATCGGTTATATATATCCACAACAAGAAATTACATTGTTACAAGTTGGCTTCAACAAAATAACAAAAATAATATAAACTGTCGGCCCAAATCAATAAAGATTATTCATGCGAATCAACCAAGGTCGGCCATAACATAGTGAAGACCCAAAATAACATCCTCAAACATGAACCATTTCAATTAATAACTCCTCGAAGATCCACAATGCGCTATAAACGCCTTGTCGGCCAAGGACATGAAAAACATGAACACGCAAGAGAAAATATCAGATCGCGATCACAACAATCAATGTAGATGTGCAACACAAATAGAGCATGATCTAAAAACATCCAAAAAATCATGAATCACCAGAGAAGCATCCACAACAACTGAACTTACTAAAATCGCATCATCTTCATTCAGAAACAACAACTGAAGTAACAAAAAAATTGTCAGAATACAAATCTTCATAACTTGATCAAATATTTATGCGGATCTCTAAAACTCAACATGGATAAACTAGATATACTCGACAAGAAACCCTTTAGTCCACAACCTATGAACAACAACGTACTGAACTCGCCAACAAACTGAACTACACTTCACCACTGACAACCTGCAACTCTTTTTATTATAATTTTCTCAATATCCTCGACATATACAACTTCAAAAGAATTAATGCTAATAGTGTTGACATCAATGACAACCACATATAAACAACACAACCACAACATCCAACAATCTCCACGAGTAGCACCACCACAACATCAATCCAGATCAAAATATGACCATGGAATGAACGGATTGATGCAAGTCAATGCATCTTAGTTCTGATTAGGAGGGGTAATCACCGCTAACTTCCCTCTGAGATACTCAAAAGTATCCTTAGGGAATGACTTGGTAAAGATGTTTGCAATATGCTCCTTAGTAGGCACATACTCGAACCTAACTTCCTGTTCACTTACTTTCTCTCTCAAAAAGTGAAACTTGATAGATATATGTTTGGTCTTTGAATGCACACCAGATTCTTAGAAATGTTAATAGCACTTGAGTTATCAAAACTATAACAATAGGCTCATCATACACAACTCTGATATCCTTCAACATCTGCTTCATCCACAATACTTGAGTATAATTATTAGCAACAAAAATGTATTCTACCTCTGCAGTAGATAAAGAAATAGCATGCTTTTACTTAGCCATGAAATCAACTTCTTTCTCAAGAAAAATGCTCCACCACTAGTACTTTTTGTCATTCACATTTCCTGCCCAATCAACATTAGTAAAGGCTCTCAACGTAAGATCATCATCTTTAGGATACCACAGGCCAAAATCAACTATCCCCTTCAAGTATCTGAAAATCCTCTTCACAATAGTCACATGAGATTCTTTAGTATCACCTTGAAATCTTGAAACAATACATACAAAATTCATGATATCTGGCCTAGTTTGAGTTAAATAAAGAAATCCACCAATCATTGATCTATATCTAGTCTGATTTGCCTTTAGAGAATCATCATCTGTAGTCAACTTGCATCCGGTCACCATGGGTGTACCAACTGGCTTTGAATCTTCCATAACAAATTTCTTCAACAATTTTTTCACATACTTGGACTGAGATATAAAGATCCCTTTATCTAACAGAGTAATTTGCAATCCCAAAAAGAATTTCATCTCTCCAATCATTGACATCTCAAACTCACTTTGCATCTCATCAAAAAACTTCATGCACAAGCTATCATCTCCTCCAAAAAAGACTTCCATAATCAAATCTTTATTATGATCAATCTTGAAATACAAATTACTATTAGTAGTACCTTTGTTAAATCCAAGCTTCAACAAGTACTTATCCAATCTGCCATACCATGCTCTAGGGGCTTGCTTGAGTCCATACAATGCTTTCTTCAATCGACAAACCATATCTCCTTAACCAGTCAACTGAAATCCATCTGGTTGCTCAACATACACCTCTTCTTCCAACTCGCCATTTAGAAAAGTTGACTTGACATTCATCTGATAAACATTGTAGTCTTTGTAAGCAGCATAAGCAAGAAACAATCTCACAACTTCAATTCTAGCAACAGGGGCAAAGGTCTCTTCAAAATCAATACCTTCCATATGTGAATATCCCTTACAAACTAGTCTCACTTTGTTTCTAACCACTTCACCTTGCTCATTCAGTTTGTTTCTAAAGACCCATTTAGTTCCAATTACATTTTTATCCTTAGGTCTGGGAACAAGAATCCATGTATCATTCTTTTCAATTTGCTCTAGTTCCTCTTTCATTGCTTCAACCCAATGTTCATCTTTGAATGCTTCATTCACATTGTTAGGCTTAGTCTTTGTAAGTAAACAATATTCTTCTGCAATTCTTCTCCTAGTTTTAACACCTTTGCTCTTATCACCTATGATCTGATCTTCTGAATGATTCAATCTTACATAGCTCAGAGTCTTAGGGTGTTCTTGAATTTTAGGCTCTTCTGATCTCTCTTCTGCACTTTCACCAGTTTCTCCTTCCTCTTGATCTTCTTGATTCACTGGAATGATTTGAACTTGATTTTGAGTCTACACTTGCTTTCCTATGATTGAACTGTTATTCTAATCATCGGAATCATATCTACAAGTTCTAGATGGTGTAGGTATGTCTTCATCAACCTTGACATTTTCACTTTCAACCATTTTCTTCAATCTCTTATTGTAGCGATGAAGGAATATTTCTAGGTTACTCAACTAAGAGCAAGGCTTATAGATGCTATAACAAAAGAGAGAAAAATGGTTGAGAGTGCAAATGTCAAGAGTTGATGAGGACTTTGCCAAATCATCCAAATATCATGGGTGTGATTCAAATTAAGACAATACAAGCCAAGGGAAGAATTCTCAGACACATAACCAACTTCAGATTGTTCCATATGTTCCGGTAAAGCAACCTCAATTCATTCCGGTAAATCAAGTAAGTTAGGAAGCACAAACAAGTGCAAGTACAAAAGAAAGAACAAAAGAACCAGAAGCTCAAGAAAGTCCTAAAATTCCAAGGTATGTAAAGCTAAATCATTCTGAAAATCAAATTATAGGAGATAAGAGTAAAGGTGTGCAAACTAGAAGAAAGATTGCAGAAGAGTATTGCCTGATTTCCAAGATTGAACCTAAAGATGTCATTGAAGCATGCCAAGATGAACACTATATGGAAGCTATGAAGGAAGAACTGACACAAATTGAAAAGAATGACACATGGACACTAGTTCCCAGAACCAAAGACAAAAATGTGATTGGTACTAAACGGATGTTTCAGAACAAGTTGAATGAACAAGGTGAAGCAGTCCAGAATAAAGCAAGACTAGTATGTAAAGGGTATTCTCAAATGGAAGGTGTTGATTTTGAAGAAACTTTTTCCCCTATTGCCAGAATTGAAGCTGGGCAAGTGCACCAAGATGGTTCCCAAAAAGGGGGCTTAAGTGGCCACTTTTTTTATGAAATAAGGAAATATTGACCTTGAACGTGAAATTAAGGATAGTTACACTCAAAATTTTGAGATGGAACAAAAGCAAGTATTGAAGTGCTCCGAGTCTACTTTCTAAACTACTAATTTATTTTGAAAATGGTTAAGATTAAGGGGTTCAAAAAAGGGATGTACAAAAATTGGTGTTGTTACTGTTAGAAAAATATAACATAGCAACTCTTGTACGACCCTAGCATGGTGAACTTTTTTGTAGTATTTTTAAAATCGCTACAGGGAGAAGTTAGCTAACAATATGTAGTTGATGTACGATTTTTTACTAATTTTCTAAGTGGGCACTTCCTGAAAAGCAGAATTTTGGCCATGCTCCCCCTACAAATTTTGGAAAGTAATTGATTTTTTTAAATTTTTTTTAGAATGGAGTCTAGTTTATAAAAATGTAATTTATTTGAAATTTTGATGAACAGTTAATTTATAACGAAAAAAACACCAAACACTGTTTTTTGGCAAAAAAGAGACAAACAAAAGAAATTATGGATGAAAGGTTTAACATTGTCAAAAAGTGAAAAAAATTACATCGTTGGATAACTAAGAGAGAACCTAACATTACCCATGTGTTCGATTTTGTTGATATTGAACCAGATACAATCGTGATGATGAGCACAAACCCGATTATGTGAAAAATTGTAGAATTTGCAAAAACATGTCTCTGGTCGTTGGGAATGCCCTCCAAGCCTTTAGGTTGGTATTCCAAGGAAAATACCAATGCTAAGGCTCGGGGATTCCCAAAGCAAGATATAACGCGAGCGTGTTATAACATGCTCGCGTTATTTCCTAGTTTTGATATTTTTTTTGCTTATTCAGGATACATGTCAAGCAAGACATAATGCGAGCACGTTATAACATGCTCGCATTATGCCTTCATTTATGTTAAATTATACTCTATTGAATGCTTGTATGTACATGTATGCTGGTATGTCATGTATGTATGTATGTATGCCTATATGTGTCAGTGCATGTATATTGGATGGATGTAGGATTGTATGTACATATTTATTATGCTTGTATGTATTTTTGTATGCCTTTAGAGGGAGGGAGAATTTTAAGAGAGAGAGAGAGAGAGAGTTGTCTAGGTAGGGTGGGATGGGGAGAGGGAGAGTGGGTGGAAGTGAGAGTTTAAGAGAGGGAGTGGGAGAGAAGGGGTTGGAGTGAGGGGGACTTAGCTAGGTAGGGTGAGAGGGAGACTTGAGAGATAGGTAGGGAGAGCGAGTGTGAGAGAG